>CM038232.1:82095395-82309190 GCA_021442155.1 Cymbidium sinense | reverse complement strand
GAAAAGTTTCTTGATCTTAGAAATGATCTTTTTTAGAGGACAGATAAGGAGATATCCCAACCTTCTTTTGATCTTAAGAGGATGCTTAAGTAACCCCAAGGATTACTTTAAGTGGATGGTTGTTCTAATATATATTCCTTAGGGATAACTATGGCTCGACTTGTAGCTATGCTCAAGCTAGTCCTTAAATGTAATATAATCCTCTAAAATATGGCCTAACATGCGGTGGTATGGGAAATAGCTAGAATCATCATACTTGCCCACTTCCTCCATCCTCTTAGGCTCTGGTAATTGAAAGTTAAGTTTCTTCAAGAGATTCTTGAAGATTTTCCTAACTATCTCCCTCTTGAATGAATACTATCAATAAGAGTAGGTGAAAATTAACTACCTAGCAGTGGATATGAATATTGCTGATGGGTAGGTTGCTAATGTGGTGAACATTGTGGTCATTGTGGCAGCTGATGATGGTGGTGGAAGAGGAGCTGGCAAAGGAGGTTATTGAGCTCATGGTCTCTCATACTAAACTCTAGCTAGCTTTTTTCCTCTATTCGCTAACACAACTATCCCCAGCCTCTACTCAAATACTTTTTATAGCTTGGGCCTAGATGATTAGTCGGGAAAGGGAAACTATTTGGCTTCCTCCTGTAGGCTAGCCACCTTGTTGATTAGCTTCTCAATTATTTTGATGGTAAAGCCCTTAAGCATGAAGGTGACTGGGCTATGCATATTCTTGAGAAGAATCTCAATGGCATGTTATTCGAACAACTGTGGCTTGCATTTCATGCTCAGGTTGCACTACCTAAGAATGTAATAAAAAAGGGACTCATTGGGCTTCTATTTCTCTACCATGAGGTCACCCACAGTCACCTTCTACTGAGCTCCAATAAATCTCTTGATTAAGAGATGTTCCAACTTAGTAAAAGTCTTCACTGAACTATTAGACAGTTTGGCATACCAATCAAATGCAACCCCTGCTAAGCTGCCAACAAAAAGTCTAAACAGGAGTGCATCGCTGCCACCAACATTACAATAACTAGCTCTAAAGTATGTAATGTGCTATCATGGATTCCCACTACCATCAAAAATCTTGAAGGATGGTGGCACAAAACCCTTGAGGTATTGAACTACATTGAATTCCTCTAGGTATGGTCTACCCTTTAGAATGGATGCTCCCCCCTAAGCTTGCGCCTCCTTCACGATGTTCTGCATGGAGGTAATATTTGTGACCTTCATGCACCCCAAATCATGGGTAATATTACGGTGATTCGATGCCACCATACTTGGGCTGGGTTATGTATTACTAAGACCACTGCCATCAACTCCTCTACCCTCTTCTCCATCCTATCTATTTGATCATCCTTCTACTTGGCTAGTGGAGGAGGTGTTGGGTCGAGTGAGATGTGTCGCCTTCCTCGATCACGGCACCTTCCTGACTATGTTGATCTTACTGTAAAGATCATCGGGTGTCGACCATGTGGACCTCGACTGTGTCATCCAATATGTCATCTTCATCAAAATCAAAGCTAACTCTACCCTCCTCCTAGTCGAGTGATCACGCAACAATCACTTGATCACGCGATCCTCTATGATATCATCTAAAGATCGATCATCTATCCTACCTAGTTCTACTGGAATGTAGATTGAGTACTGATTGACCATTGGATTGTGCTCTGCATATTGTATATATTGTCTTTGTGGCGGGGTGCACTCCTAGCTGCCATGGGGACTATATCTGTCCCTCCCTTTCTCCCTCTAATGTAGAGGTGGTGCGACCATGTCTTCTTGGGTGCCACTCCCTCCTAACCACAGTTGAGGTGGAAGGTTGAGTAGGGGAGCTCGATCTCACCTCAATGGGTGGAATGGATGGAGCAGGATTCTTAGGTTAGCCGATCACCAATGGAGATGGTCTTTCCCAAATGGGGCTTCGAGCTTGGTGGGGATGGTAGATGTTGTAAGCGGCGAGTAGGCCATGGCGTAGTGTGATGATAAGGACATTGACTGCCTCTCAGTCAGAGATCTCCTCATGCATCGAATAGTGCTCGTGAGAACAATATTATTTGAATGATCATAATGCGAGGAAATTCTATCAAAGTAGAGGATCTTGCGCCTAACGTGCCTCCTCCTCTTTCGCTTGCCCACTTGGGCAGTGACTTTAGCCTCCATAGTTTCTCTCTCTATTTATTTGATCCCTAACACTTCTATGGATCAAACTCCTTCAAAGTCATGTAAGAATCCAGACTCCAAGAGTCCATGGGCTCTGTTGACCTGATGAAGAACTGATCATAGACCGGCATAGGGCTTCCTCCTGTCCCAAGCTGGTATCTCAAACTATGCTAGTGGTGGAGGCAATGCGGCAATCCTCCTATAATCCTCCTCTTCATCTGAAGCTGAGAGGGGGTAAAACCTACTTCCACTCAAGAGTGGAGAGGTCTCATGAGGGAAACCCTCCTCAGCTACATGAGAAGCATCATCAACCTGCCTTGCCTCATGCTCATAGTGTTGCTTAACCTTTGGTTTTTGCTGAGGCATTGCATCCTAGTAAGTGAGGCAGAGCGTGAGCTAGAACCTACCTCAAAGGTAGGGGAGACTATCTCGGAGGCCAAGATAGTCTTCCCCTTCATAATGGGGGAGACCAATGAGGAGGTGATAACCCTTATTAGGAATGTTCTAGGGCGGTGGAGTATTGAAGCGTGACAGCGACATGTTGATCGGGGTGTGGGAAACATAACATCCTTCCTCTTTAGTGAGGAAAACTCATGTCGATGGGAGGTCAAAACAAAGGAGACTTATGGTGAAATTATTTAAGATTTCTAAGATGTATACTTCATCTTCACTCTATGTGAAATAAAATGAAGATAGAAATATACTCTTTTATGCATTTTTGGATACCACGTAGATCCATAGATGTTCTTATTGAGGGTGATCGAGTATGATATTAAGGAGAGATGTACTATCTCAAAAGATAAAAGTCACCACCCAAAAATCGACCTAATCAGCTCAACAAGGACTCCTAAAGACAATGGATCTACATATGTACCAGAGATTCTTCCCTTAGTTTACATGGAAAAGTAAAGTAGAGTTTATTTTAAATCGGGTTCATTAAGTTCCCTACAGGGGCAAGCCCCCATAGTTAATTACATAAGGAAGGGGATTCCTTAGGAATACTCTCGATTAAGGTAAATGATCATTGTCTCCAAAGATTTCAATAGGTAGGACTATCAATCGATTAGTTTATTTTTTGCAAATCAAGTGGGATCGATCAAGAGGAGGGAGTTCTTATCAAAGCCAAATGAAGATGAGTAGGGGATGTTTAGGATACTAGAAAACCTAGTAAACATCCCAAATTATCCTATGGTTGGGCTTTATATTTTTGAAATTGAATTATTTATTTGAGTTAAATTTTTAATAGAAGTTTAGGGCTTATAATTTCATAATACAAGATTAGGGAAATGCCTAGAAGGTGAGGATTTATACTTATGACCCGCAAAGGGGAGAAGCAACCTTAGAACCTAAATCTAGGGAGCTTTGGCGAGTGCTAAAAGCATGACCTAAATCTAAGGTGAAAATAGGTATTTGGTCACCTCCACAAGAGATGATAAATCACCTGACTGCTTGGACTTACAACCACCTGGGGGTGGCTGCCAACTAACTCCTCCTATGATTTTAAATTCATATAGGCAAGTCATATGCTTTATGCAAGATAGCTAGGCTATTATTTATTTTAGAAAAGACTAAGTCCTTAAACTCGCTCCTTTAGAGACTAGATCATGTAAGGGCATGAAAAATGACCTAGATCTAATGCAAAATATATTACATTTTTATTTTCATTTTTGGACAATCATTTGACTCAGGCTTATTGGATCCATATGCCTAATGCATGAGAAATAAGATTATGGGCTAAAATTAGTGAGAAGGGGAGGTGTGTTTCCACCATGGCTCTCAAAGGTCATGCCAAGTTCTTTAGCAAAGGTGGAAGCCCTCCAATCAAGAGTGAAATAATATACTTTTATGCTTGATGTTAGAAAAGCAATACTCATCCAGCTAAGGGGTTGCTAATTCTTTTATCTTAATTTTTTGCCTAAGCTTTAGGTGAGGTCAAGAGTTATTTATTTTTAATTTTGAGTTGATTAATTTGGCAGAAGATTTATGTTTTCCTAAGAGCCTAATCATCATCTAGGCCATACATCAAGTAAAAAAGAGAAACTAGGAAAACATGTCATCTTAATGCACAAGCTAAATAAAACATCAAAAATTTTATAAAGCTAATGAAAAAGAATAAAAGACCATTTATGGTCGGGCACCACCGCCAAACTCAAAATAAATTGGGTAGAAGCTCTCCCTTATACAACCATTACAAATGAATTAATTTATAATCAAGTAAGGAAATTCATGTTATGGGGTCTTCATTTCTTCATTTTCTTCTTTCTTTCTTCTTTCTTCTTTTGGTTCCTTATTTTGGATGATTGGAAGGTGGTTGCTCCAAAGGCTTCACATGGTACATAAGATGAGATCTTATTACCAAATTTCATTCTAATCCCCCATAACATTCATTCCAAAATCCTAATTGTAAAAATTATATGAAAAGGAAAAGTAAATCTAACTAACACCTCCAAAATAGATATTAACTAAACAAACCATACAATTCTGAATAATGTATATTGGACTTAGCACCCCACACATGGGTAACCAAGTCCACGGCCTATTGGATTATGCTTGGGGTAGAAGCACTGCACTAAAGCATTTATATTTTTTTTATTAGTGCTTAAGCACAATCCCTGAAAATAATGATTAGACTAAATCATCCTACCATTCATTCTATGCACATTAACCCTAACATCCAGACTAGAAACAATATGTCATAAAATAAAAGCAAACATCAAGCCATGCACCACCCTAACCTAAAGCTAGAAGTGGTGGCTTAACATAGTGTGTGTGCTTAAAAAAGTTTGTGTAGTATGCTTAGCTATGGCTTTAAGGCTTAGATTTTTTAAGTGTGAAGATGTTCAATTTAGATGGGTGATTTTATTTAAGTTGTTTAGTTGATTTGGGTGATTTTTATTTGATGATTTATTTTTGGTTTAAATGAATCCTACAATAAATTACTAAGTTGTAAAGAGAGAGAAAAGAGAAGAGAACTTATCTTTCCTTCCCTACCTTAAGTAATTTCTAAAGTGGATTCATATTTAATTTTATTTAGTGAGTGTTTTATTATGTGTTTTAATTAATCCTAAGTTTAGATTCTCCCTAAATAAACTTATTCAAAAGAAAGAAATTTTAAGATTAAGTAAAGTGAAATAATATCACAAAACACACATCACTTCATTTCTTTCCCAACATGTATAACATGCATATGAATTAATCCTAAGCATATCTATATATACAAATGGAAATGTTTAACACACTTTATGATGAATGCTAAGAAATGTTACTTAAGAAAATTGGAATGCTTTATGATGCATGATTTTCATTAAGTAGAAAAGAGGGGTTTCTTTTATCCATTATTCACATGCACATGTATATGTATGAAAGGCATAAGTGAGTATGATGCCATTGTTAGCACTAGGGGTGTAAGGTACAAGACCTACTTAGGGCTACTTAAAGCCTCGCAACCCCAAGGTTGTCCAGACTAATATACCTCTTTTCTTAAATACAAACACATGTATAAAAGAAATGGATGGAAAAAGAAAGATGCAAAAAGTTTGTATGTGTTTGTTTATTTTATTTATACAATTTATATGTGCAAGTGTGGATGTCCTTCTTAGGTAATAACATAGGGATGGATAGGAATGGGGTTAGGCAAGTGTTTTGTTCTTTTCAAATGAACTATACACTTAGTCAAACCCTATTCAAAACTATGCTAAAAGAAAAGAGAAGGAAAGCTATACTATGCACATCTTCATATTTATATCTACATGCAAGATTATAAATAATTATAAGTAGTACACTTTCAATTTTAGGTATTTAATTTATAGATTTTGAAAATAGTTTTGGATTTAATAGTAATAATAGACATTTATATTTTTTTTTACTTTAGCCAAAACATGCAATGTGACATAAAGAAAATATTTCATTTTGATTTTGATTATAAAAAGGTATGAATGCATGAATCTCATATGACATGCACATTTAGCATGCTAGGAAAGAAATAAAGTGATGAAAGTAATGTAAATTCATTCACCCTAATTAATTCCTAAAGACAATCCTATGAAATAAGAAAGTTTAAAGTGAATCAAAGTTTGTTTAATGTGATTTTTGTTTTGAATTTATTTTATATTTGATTTAGGAAATGTGAAAGAATGTTTGCTGGTCCTAACCCATTTTCCCCATGTGTATGGAATTTTAGTTTAATCTTTAGATGATTAGATGATTTTTTATATTTTGATTAGGTTAAGGTATGAATTAAGTGTATTAATTATTTATACCACCTTAGTATATTCAATCAAATAATTATGAGCCAATGATATGGCATAAAACCACACAAGGAATTTAAATCAATGCACCTAAGAAGAAAAGGGCCTAATGCATTTGGCTCATGATTAATGATTAATTAAGCTAAGGGATTTAAGTTAAGTAATTTCATAACCCCTCTCACACATGTGAGTTGGATTTTGATTTCCTTAGTGTACTTAGGTTATTGAACACCTAAGCATCTTCCCAAGATGGATTAGTTAAGTTCTGGAAGGTTTTAGAATTTTATCAAATTGGTTACGTGGGAAGTAGTGAATTAAACCATAATTAAGTTTGGATTAAGAAAGAAAGAGGGTTTCGAATAGCATAAAAAACATCCCAAAATTATTCTCTAAACCTCTTATTCAAAACAAACCTTAATTAACTCAATCAATGGTTAAACCACTAATTACACTTAATTAAACTAAATTACATTAAGAGGGTAATTAGCAATTAATCTAATTAAACCATCAATAAATCCCAAGAAAATTATTGGAGGCAGAAATCATCCCACTAATCATACACAAGAAGTTTAAGATTAATCAATGGGGTAATTAGAGAGTAATTAGCAAAATAAAATTCCCAATAAAACCCAAATCTAGAGAATAACACTATTTAAAATCCATTGAAATCATTTTTATAATATTCTAGATATAAATGCCTTTCATATGCAATTTATTTCACATTTTTTGATTTTTCTACACTTAGATATGAATTTTTGAACTTTCCTTGATTAATTAAGTGATTTAAATCCCTAATTATATAGTTAATCCCGTCGGTGCCACGTGCAGGATGTCACGGTGTGCACTTTCCATGTGGCACAATGGGATTCACTATTTAAGTTGTCACATCATAGCCCACATGTGGCCCTTTCGATTTCTCCTCATCTATCGATCAAGGATCGGATGGTGAGGATGGTTCTAAAGGGATAAAACTTGGGATCTACATGGATTTAATCATGGCCATCTTAAGATTAATCTAATTGAATTACTATCACATGACACATGTTAAATTACCTTTTCATCACATGTAACATATGATTTTAATCCTAAGTGTGTTATACATGCAACATAATTTAGCATACTTATATGATGAATGTAGATATGTATTTGAAGTTTGTATTTTCATTTTTGACTGAATTATTTAATTATATTAATTTAAAGCTCATCCAAATTCTTAAACAAGAATACATAGGGATGAATTTAAATAGGTACGTCTCATTGTTAACTAGGGAAGTGAGGTAATCAAATGACCTCCTTGGGAGCTAACTAAAGCCTCGTGTTCCTGGGATGTCCAAACTATATACCCATTTGCATTCAAACATATGTAAATTTATATACATGAGATAAGAAAGAAAGCTCCAAATCACATGACTAATTAATCCAAACACTTAATCGATTACGGATGCATGCTTTTTTAGTAGAAAAGAGGGATTTTTTTTTAGTCACATACATACACATGTAAAGAGAAATGAGCAAGTCGTGCCTTTGTTAACCAGGAAGTGAGTAATCAAATGCCCTCCTTGGGATAGCTAAAGCATATTCTGGGATGTCCAAACTACATACTCTGCTATCTCACTCCACATGAAGGTATATGTAACTAAGAGGAAGAAAATCATGCAAAAATTACATTTCGTATTTGATTAAAATATTTATGTATGCGAAACAAAGTTCCATTCACATTCTAATGTAGAAATACATGTAAATGAAATTAGATAAGTATGTGTCATTATTAACCAGGGAACTGAGGTAATCAAATGACCTCCTTGGGGCTAAAAACTCGCATTGGATGTCGAGATTATATACTTATTAACATTTAAATACATGTAAAACTACATGAATTAAGAGAAAGAATACTTTACTTCACATACCTAAGTTATAAGCACACAAACCTACATGTATTCATAACTACTATCACTCTAATCAATGTAATTGATTTATAAACTTTCAAAAAAATTTGAATTTATTAGTGATAATAAATACACATATTATAAATTAATCCAACACATACAAGCTTACATAAAGGAAAATTGTTTGATTTAATTGATTTAGAAAAGATTAATGCATGATTTCAAATGATAAACACCATTTAACATGATTGAAGAGGAATAAATAAACATAAACACATGATTTCATTCAATTGAATTAATTTCTAAGGACAATCATATTAAATAAAGCCATTTAAAGTAAAACAAAATTTTCTTAATATCCTTTTTAATTTCATGTTTTAATTTGATTTGAGGATGTGAGAAAAGGTTTACAAATTCTAATCGATTCCCAAGTTTATTAATTAATTTGGTTTAATGAAATATGATTAAGTTGATTTTATGAGTTAATTAAGTTGTAGTATGCATCAAATACATTAATTAACCTTTCCTATGTTACCTTAACATAATTACCCAAATAATTATGAGCCAATATGATATGCACATGAATTGAAAATTAAATCAACAATGATCCTAAGAAATAAAAGGGGCTTACTACAATTAGCTCATGCTTAATGGCTAATTAAGTTAAGGAACTTAATTAAGTACTTTTATGGCCTCCCCACACATGTGGGTTAACCATAATTTCCTTAAGATATCTTTAGGTTATTGAACACCTAAAGGTCTACCCAAGAATTGATTAATTAAGACTTAATATGATTATGATTTCAATTTAATTAATTAAGTGATTTAATTAATTAGTTAAATCTTAATTAATCTCATTTTGAAAAGTGAAATGAACTTAGGAAAATAGGTTAGGAAAGAGGTCCCAACCCTATTCCTTAGTTCATTTATTGTTGAGTGATGACTAATGAACTTAATTAATTTATTTATTATTGTTCATGGGATTATTTAATTATTAATTAACTTAACATAATAATTAGGGTTTAATTAGTCAATTTTCCAATTAAGATACCAAGAAAATCATGGGAGGCAGAGGTCATCCCATTAAATTAACCCACAAATTTGGGATTAATTTCTCAAGTAATTAAAGAGTAATTAAGCTAATTAATTTATAATTAAACCTTAATTAAGCCTTAATTATTATTTAAAATTAATTAAGATCATTTTTATTTAATTCTCCTCTGAAATACCTTTAAAATGAGTATTTATTAGTATTTTTATGATTTTTCTATGATTTTTATGATTGTTAGAAGTTTCAGCCATTAAAAATGATTAATTAAAGATTACGACTAATCCTATCGCGTCTGCACATGCTTTCCATGTGGCACCTCAAGATTGGATATTTAAAACTTATTCACTTATATGTGGCGGTGGCGGTGTTTTCATGTCGTCCGATCTAAGATCATAATAATTAATCCTGTGGCGAAAAATGATTAAATCAAATTAATCTGATGGATATAATCATGATTGTCTATTCCAATCACATGGAATGGATGGCGCGTGATCCATCTCCTCTCAGAACGAGATGGAGCCGATCACGCCATTGCTTGATCCGAACTTACCTGAGCTTGGATCAACTCCAAAAGGATCCCACACTTTCATGATGTCGATCGGAGGGGATCCAATGGTCAAGATCACACAAGATGCACATTTCCTTTACAAAACTCTAACCTATTTTTTCCTTAGGGTCGGTTTTGCTAAATTACCTCATTAGAGCTCAAGATCAGTGGTGAATTTGATTGAGAAAGCTTCTTCTAGTGGAGACAAAGCCCTACTAATCAGCACGAGCCTTGATTTGGTGTAATTTGATTGAAATACCAACACCCAAAGCTTAGGAGATCAGCGTTGATCAAAGTCTTATCTCTGATAGTCGGGGAGCTTGGGAGAAGATTCATTCTTGCTCGACGGGCTATAGGGATAGTGTGTGCAAAGTTAATTTGACTTTGGTGGAGTTTTGAGCAAATGGGATCAAGGGAGGTATTGCCCTATTTTGACTTGAAGGAAACTGGCAATGCGGTGATTAGGGAGCTCAAGAAACACTTTATGAAGCTCTGGGATACTCTCCTTAGGGTTTTGTAGCTCACACTAAGGCTCTCTTCTCGGTTTGGATTGAAATGAGGGGGTTATACCCCCTCATTCCCAAGATTGGATGGTGGTGATGGGTTTGGCATTTTGTGGATGTTCAAACACCTTAGAGGGTCATGGGTGGTAGGGAGGAGGAGAGTTGGCTTGGCTTGGTTGGTTGAAGGTGTGGAGGTGGCTGCCAAGGAGGAATCAGGGGTGTCCTATGAGTTTCAAATACTCCAACTAGGAGGGTGAAGTGATTTTTCCTCCCATGGGTCATGGCCAACCCAACCACCCCTTGGGTTAGGTTGGGTAGTGTTCTAGGTGCTTAGGTGGACCATTGGGAGAGTACTAAGTGGCCAAGGAATGGAAATGACCACTTACATGGGTGATTTGTCTCATGTGATACCCTTAACCCAAGAGTATAATAGTCATTTGGCATTGGATTTGATTTGGACAGATTTGAAATGAGTCAAAAGTGGGTTAGCCTAAATTTCAAGTAATTTGGAGTTCGATTGGTTAGGTTTAGCTCAATATGGCTCAAATGGGTCAAATTGAGTCAATTCGGGTTAAGTTGACCAATTGATCAAATTGGGACAAACCAAGGGTTGGGTCAAGTTCATATGATCATTTGGGATGTATTGGTGTCATTGGTTTGGTTTGATTTGGCTTAGATTTGATTTTGACTCATTTGAGTTCAAATGGGTCAAATGGGTTAAGTTGACCAATTTGAATAAATTAACCAAAGTGGCTTAGATTAGGAATTGGTTTGAGTTTGTGTTATTGAAGATGGTTGTATGCTTTAGTTTCAATTAATTTGAATTTGATTTGGATTTAGGTCAATTTGACCCTTTAGGTCAATTTGGGCTAAGTGTCAATTGTTCAATTGGTCAAATTCTGGTCAATTTGGTTTGTGGCTTTGGTCAAGTTCAACAATCAATTTGGAATGAACTTGAGCCATTGGTTGCAATCAATTTGCTTTATATTTTGATTTGACCCAATTTGGCCTCTTAGGTCAACTTGGGTCAAGAGGGCCAATTGGGTTTGGTTTGGTTCAATTGAAGGTCAAGTCATATTCAAATATTGATTTTGGGTTGGTATGAATCATTGGTTTCAAGGGATTTAGCTTAGGCTGCAATTTAGCTAGTTTGGCTTCATATGGGTTAAGGGGTTAACTTGGTCAAAGGACTAAGTTGACTTGGTTTGACAATTTATGATAATTGATCAACCTAGGGTGATCAACAATCATGATAGGAGGTCTAGGTTGGCTTGGTTCAATCTAATTTGAGTTGGATTGAAGTTTGGTTCAAATGGGTTTTTTAGGTCACTTTGGGTCAAGTGAGTCTAAGTGGGTCAATTGGCTCGATTTTGGTTTGATTTGGATTTAGTTGAGTTTATATATGGGTTTAGGATTGATATATATAAATTGAATTGCAATTGATTTGGGTTTGGATGAGTTTTAGTTCATTTGGATATTTGAAGTCAAAAGGCTAAGTTGGGTTTGACTTGATCTTGGTTTGGATGATTATTGATTTCATTTATATTTGGAGAGATGATTGAAGGAATGATTGATTCATGAGAAAATCAGCTGAATTTGATGCTTAGATTAGAAGAATTTGATTTGGATAAGATAGGGCTATGGGACTTAAGGAAAATTTTGATTTTTCTTGATTTAGTTTGGATGATTTGAATGTATATTTCATTTATATTTGTGAAGATAATTGAAGATATGATTGATTTATGAGAAAATCAATTGAGTTTGAAGTGATTTGAAGGGAAATTTGGCTAAGCTCATATGGTTGAATCAAAGGGCTTAGGTTTGGACTTGATTTGATTTGACTTTGGTCTTGGTCATTTAAATGTAGATTTGATTTATATTTGAGAAGATAATTGAAGGAGTAATTGATTTACGAGAAGATCAATTGGCTTGATTTGGAGGGATTTTTCCTAAGCCCATGGAATAAAATCATAAGGCTTAGGAAGGGTTGATTTGATTTGATTTGGTTTGGAATTGGTTATAGATTTCAATCATTTGATTTGGATTTGAACTTGGATTTATATTTTGTATTTGAATTGAATTTGAAGTTTGGTTATTGCTTAAGAAAATGAACATATGTTGGTTTTAGGCTATAGGGTAAATGGACCTCCCTAAGTCTTGGGGCATAGTCTAATCCTATGATTAACCCTTTTAAGTCTCTAGGCTTAGGTCAAGTGTTCACCTAATAGCTAGAAGTGTATCTTATGACTAAGGAAGTCTTAGTGTCTAGAAGAATCCTAAGTATAAGATGGGAAGATTTAATCCTCACTCCAAAGTGAATCAAAAGCTCATTTGACCTAAAGGGTTCAAATGAGCCAAAACTAATTGAGCCCAAATCAATATGATCAAAGGTACTAATCAACTCTAAATCTATCATTGAAACACTTAATTGACACCAACTCAACCCAATTCAACCCTCAACCTGGTCCACTTGACCCAATGAGACCTAAATGATCAATTTGTTTCAAACTTCAATCCAACCTAATTTGAATTAAATCAACTCATCCAATCCCTTCCATAATGATTGATGATCATCTTTGATTACCTAATTACAATCAATTGTGTCAAATCAAGCCAATTTGACAATTTAACCTAAGTTGACCCAATTGATCTAAAGGGCCAAATTGGGCCAAATCTCATTTGAATCTAAAATGATTGCAACTAATGCCTCTAATCAATCATAAATTGATTATTGAACACCCAATAATCATCAATTGAAGTCAATTTGACTAAGCCAACCCAATTGACCTACTTAGCCCAAATTTACCTAAAATATCAAAATTGAATCAAAACCCATTGTAATCTAAATCAATTCAAACCACACCTACAATCATTCTTGAATGATTAATTGAACATAAACCCTAACTATGCCAATTTGGCTAATTTGGTCAAATTGGTCATTGATTGACCCAAATTAAACCATATGAACCAAGTCCAAATCCACTCCAAATTGAGTCAAACCAATTACACCAATGCATTCCAAATGACCAATTGAACTCACCCAAATCATTGGTTTGACCCAATTGCTTCAAATTGGTCAACTTAGCCCAAGTTAGCCCATTTGACCTACATTAATCAAATTGAGCCAAACCCAACCAAACTTGGCATGACTCATCTTTGGGTCACCATGGGCATGCCCAAGTGAGCCCAACTAATGGTGAACCCAATTTAGGTCAAACTCATTGAAACAAACCCTCCAAATGGGACAAAATCCCTATTTTGATGGGTTCTCAAACTTCCCACCCCCAAGGCAGCCACCTTTGGCTCTTCTTGGACAAGAGGACAACCCACCCAAAGGTTGTTGGGCTCAACCTTTGGCCATAAGAGGTATGTATGTTCACCCATGAAAACTCATTACTCCACTTAAGGGAGGTTGTACACCCCATGCGGCACAACACTCCCTCACCTCTCACCCTCAACCACCTCAAGACTGCCACCTCAGGCCACCTACTCAAACTACTACTAAAGGCTAAACTAATCTCAACTCTTGGTTCAGAGAGGAGTATACTCCTCCCTGTGGATTCAAACTCAACACACACCTTCCCCAGAGCATTCTGCACAATCCCATACCTTTTCTCGAGCTCTTCGTGAGCTCCACCAGACCAGCCCCCGATCAAACCCGAGAGCTCCATCCATCTAAGTTTTCAAAATCTCCACCAAACCCAAATTAACTCTTCTCACTCCTTCACCTCACTCCAACTGGCCAAAATGAATCATTTCCCGAGTGATTCGACCATCGGAAGACATCTCAAGACCAATTCCAGTGAGCTTTGTGGTGGCATTTGGTCCACATAGCAATTGGCGAGGAGGCAGCTCATGATCTTCTCAATAGGGCTTTGTCTCTTCAAGACAAAGCTACCACTATCATGCACTTCTATACTTGAGGTAAAAATTCAAAGTAGTTTCCCCTAGGTGTTGATATTTTTTGAAGTAAATTGTGTTTTCGTGTGACTTCCACCATAGGATCCCTTTAGATTCATTCTCTGATCATTTTGGAGTCAATTTTACCATCGAACAAGCTCCGACGAGCTTGGATCGAAAGGCAAAAGGTGTCGATCTTCTAGTGCTCGAGGGATGATGAATCAGCAGCTATTCATTTCGCGTGATTAGAATAGACGACCATGATTAATCATGCTAAAAATTCTTATTTAATCCCTTTGAAATCAAAAAACTAATCGTGGCTATCTGATCTAATATCAGATGGCCAGGATGAAATCGCGTTCACCACCACTAAGTTTATTGCCGTGTCAGACGATTTAAATAACCAATATAGAGGCACCACGTGGAAAGTGTTGTCGCATCAGTATCGCGTGGCACTGACGGTTTAAAGGTTTATTTAGGCCTTAAAAATGTAATTAAATGATCAAAATTTTAAAAAATCATAACTAATTACACAAAATCTTAAAAAAATATAAATAAACCTATTTTGGAAAGGTTAGATAGAGAATAATTTAAAAAAATAAAATCCCTGATTTATATATAATGAACAATCCTTAATTTTAGTTTGAAGTTTAAGCTAATTACTTTAATTAAGGCTTAATAACTTGGCTAATTAATTTCAAATTTTGTGGGATGATTTCATGGAATGTCCTGTGCCTCTCATAATTTTCTTGGGATTATTGGCCATGTAATTTAAAGAATTTAGAATTCCAATCTTAATTACCATCATTAATTAATTTAATATTTATTAAAATTGTTAAATAGAGAAAATTAAATAATTTATAATAATTAATCACTTTGAACAGTGGGAATAATGAGGAGAAATAATTAAGGCCTCTTTCATAATTATTTTTCTAAATGTATTCCCTTAGAGGGTTAATTAACACATGTAATAATTAGGGATTAATTAGAAAAATTAATGATAAAATAGAAATCAAACTAAACTGATGATTGGTTCAGATAATTTAAATATAACTCATCAATTTTTCCCTTTCATGTGTTTAATAACATGAAGCTATTAAAGAGATTATGGTTGACCCATTGATGTGGAAAAAATCATAAGAGTACTTAACTTGGATTCTTTCCTTCTTTAATCTAATTAACTCTTAAGCATGAGCCTAATTGCATTAAATCCAATTAGGTGCATTACAAACTTTAATTTCTTATAAACATATTATCGGGGGCACATGATTAAGTAGTTAATTAAATTAAAGAAGCTTTGGGTAGGGTAATTAAATTGATGTGCTTAATGACTTGAACCTAATCAATCCATAAAACCTACTTAATTACTTCCTTTGAATATATCAAATCATGAACATTGGATGGGGTAAATACTAAGTATCACTCTTCTCTTTAGGTCTTAATAATTTGAACACCAAAATCAAATTTCATGAGAATGTTAGTTCTTAAAAAAATTTATTTGGCTTGTTTGTCCTTAGGACTTAATGTAATTGAATATGTTATGTGGCAATGTTTAATTACTTCTTTTCAAGCATCATAAATATGCATGTCATTTGTATCATATGTTCATGCTTTCAAAATAATAGAGAATCAAAAGAACATGATAATATCTAAGTTACATGTGTTGGATAAATATTATTATAAGGTGTGGCTATTATCACTAATAAATCCTAAATTATTTTCAAAACTATAAGCTAATGTTGAAAATATAAGTTAATGTTGGTTATAAATATCTAATGAAGTTTATATTTAAGTTAAAATTTTAAAATAGTAAGGGTTTTTTTTTTATCTTCATGTTTCATTCACATGCTCATACATTTGAATTGGTAAGTATATAGTTTGGATATCCCAGGAATACAAGACTAAGTACCCCAAAGAGGACTTAGATAACCTCACTTCCTTGGTTTAACAATGGCACGTACTTGATAAATTTTTTTTATATGTATTCATGTGAACTTGTGTATATGTTTACATGTATTTAATTTTGCAAGTATATAGTCTAGACATCCCAGGAATACGAGAATTAAGTAGCCCCAAGGAGGTCTTAGATAATCTCACTTCTAATTAATAATGATGTACTTGCTTAAATCTCTAATACATGTGTATATATGTTTAACTAAAGGATGAAATATTTCTTTCTACCAAAGTATATGCATTAATGATCATTCAAGTGTACAAAAAAAAAATATATATTGCATGTATAAATATATGTATTAAACAAAATATCATGAATAATAAAATGAAGAAATGTGTATGCTATTGATGATGGAAAGAAGTGATGGAATGTTATCCATATAATAGTGATTTAGTTTTATTAATTCTAAAATGCCTTTTATGTTTGAATAAGATCCTTTAAGACTAACCCAAACTTAGGTTTAATAAAAAAATATTTAATAAATGATTCACTAAAGAAACCAAAGTCATAATAATATACCCTTAGAAAATAACTTGGGATGTGGATGAAGGGGGTCAACCCACCCCCTTTCTTCTCTTCATAATAATTAGATAATCAAGTAGGCATCAAATGAAAAAATATATATACATAAATTAAAATTAATCAATTCATTCAAAGATTTGAAGTGGAATATCCCTTAATATTTAACTTAAATAATTTTGAACTTTAGATAATCATACTCTAAAAGCCTAACTAAGACATACCACACTAAACCTTAACACACACATTAGAATACTAATTCACCAATTCTAGCCTTTAAGTTAGGTCGGTGTATGTCGTGGTGTTATGTTTCATTTTGTGGTGTAATGTTTTAGACTGGATGTTAGGATTTCTTATGCGTAAACTGGATGTTGGGTCATTAACAGCCTAATGATAATTTCTGCGGGATATTATGCTAAAGAGGCCGCTGTAAAAATAAGTAAATATAAATATTCTTGCATGCAGGTGCCACTTATGCTGCTAAGCATAATCTAGTTATGACAGGGTGGCTTGGTTGCCTAAGTGCAGGGTGCCAAGTGCAAATATGTGAAATATAATTACTTGGTGTGTATGTTTGTGTAGCTAATGTCTATTTTGCAGGTATAGTTAGATTTTATTTTTTATAAATATATATTTCTTTTGTAATATGATTATGATTAGTGTTATGGGGTTTAGGATGAGCAATGACTAGAAGGAAAAAACTTGGGAGGCCCTGTGAAGCCTGGAGCAAATTATTCTAAAAGAAGAAAAGAAAGATAAGAGATTGAAGACCCCCATAGCATCCATTATAATTGTAATATTCTATTATAATCTGGGTTGTATAATGGTAGAGCTCGACTACCCAATTTTTTTTCTTTTCTAGGGTGTACGGCAGTACCTAGTCGGTCTCTTATTCTTTTACTAAATTCACATGTTTCATTGTTATTTTTAGTTTGTGTAATAGAAATGTCTTGATTTTCTTAGGTTTTTTTAAAGTTTGATGGCTTAGATGTGTTGCCTAGATGCAGTAGGCTCTTTAGAATAAAATTAAATTTTATATCCTCACTAAAAATTTATAATTAAATTTTAATACAACTCATAACCTCTTCTTAAAGCTTAGGTTTATAATTAATATAAATTAAAGATTTAGAAACTCCTTAGCTGAATGTTGTATATTATCACACCATGCATGCCATATTATTTCACTCCTAAATAGGGAGAATATGGGGTATGCTTGGCCTTTGAGGGCGATCCCTTGTAGTGGAGAACACCTCCTCCCACTAATTTAGCCCACAACTTTATTTCATCATGCATATAGGCATAATTGTCATAAGCCTTAGTCCAAAATGAATGTGTTAAAATGGTGTAAAAGATTGTGAATTTTTGCATTATTCTAAGTCATGTTTTCATATCAATCATGATCTAGTCTCTTAAAGAGTGAGTTCAAGAATATAGTTTCATTCCTACTTAAATAACAGCCTAGTTATCTTGCATATACATAAGACCTTCCTACATAGTTTTAAAATGTAAGAGGTGTTAGCTAGCTGTTAATCTAAGCGGTTGTTAACACAGAAGAGTCGGGATGTGTCTATCCTCTCTTGTGGAGGTAAACTTTTATGTCTCATTTTTTCAATTAAACTTAGGTCGTGCTTTTAGCTTGTGCTAAAGCATCTTAGATTTAGGTTTCGATACTACTTATTTCCTTTGGGCTATGAGTATAAGTCCTCACCTCTTAGATATTTTCAGAATCTTGTGTTAATGGACTATAAGCCCTAGTATTCTAATAAGATTCCAACATAAATAAAAATAAATTCTCTCTTTCAGATATGTAAAACCTCACTATAGTGAAAGCACTCACAAGGATTCCTAGTATCATATGGTGCTTCCTACTTGCTCTCCATTGGAATCCATAAATAAGTCTTCTTTTTTGGACTACCTCATTTCATTTTTATAAAAACATAATTCTTTGATAGTCTAGCTTCAAAATCTTTGGAGATACTTATTGACTAATTTAATCTAGAGTATTCATAGAAAATCCTCATTTTTTAAGATATAATTAACTATGGAAGCTTGTTTTTATAGGGAACTAAAAAATTCGGCATAAAATAAACCCTACTTTGCTTCTCTATGTAAAATTGGGGAAAGATCTATGGCACATATTTAGACCCATCTATCTTAGGAGTCCTTATTAGGTGATTATATCCATTGTATGGTGGTATTTTCATCTCTCGAGATGATACATCATATCTTAATACAGCATATGATCACTTTAATAAGTACCCCATAAAATCAGCGTGGTGTCCCTTGATCAAAATTAAGACACCATAAACCCTACAAATGAGTGATTGACATTAGAGATGTTGATAAAAGAAATTACTTCATAATTAAAAATGGTCCTCTTAGTCAATAATTTAAAGCATAACATACTCCATAGAAGTCAAATAAAAAGCTTTGATGTAGTATGCATTTAGTTGTTATGATTTGTATTAAAATTAATAATATAAGCTATAAGATAATAATTTATGTTTCTTAATTATAGCGCATATAGTTTATGTATTTATTTTAATATTAGATTGAACAATCCCATATAAAATCCTTTTCTAATATCAAAAAGTATTTATTTTTATTTATAGTTTTGTACAGCAGTCTGTAAAAATTAATGTTAATTCTTTTATTTTGTACATATCGCATTCACCTGCTTTTTTTTAATCATTTGATTTTTTTTTTTTTTTTTTGATAAACTCACACATTCGTGCATTCTCCGAGATTTGAATTCAGAATCTCTGAGAACGAAGTAAGGCCTTAAGTAATTGGCTCAGAATCTCTGAGAACGAAGTAAGGCCTTAAGTAATTGGCTCAGACAAGAATTTGTAAACTACAATTGTAATAGATAACCCTTGCTAATAAGAACTAGCAGACAACATTGATTAACTTAAAGCATCGGTGATTTGTTCTCACAACTCAGCCATCTCTTCCATGCATGCCTTTCCCATCTCCTATGCAAGAGTTGTCAATATCATCATCAACATCTACCATCGATTGCCCCAATCGATACTCATATACTTCGAAAAGTACCGATTTAGTTTCATCTGTGGTTGTAAAGCCAACATCATTATGCAAATGATGTCGTCATATATAATTATGTAGAATTTACATCAACAATTTAACCTATTTTTTTACAGAATATATAAGCATATTTTGTAAAATTATTCACTTTTTCTTCCAATTGCTAAAGGCCCTCTCGATGGCATGGCATAATAAATAATGATGTTTATTAAACACTTCCTCATGATTACGAATTTTTCACAAGATGGAGGCTACAAAAAATGAGAATACTAGAAAATGACGATGAAAATCGAGCTCTCATGGGATCGTTGGGAGCCGGAAGCTGGAAAGACTCGAAAACTAAGAGCTTAAAATGGCCACGGGCATGATCATTGGGAAAAATATATAATTTTAATAAAATAATCAAAGCCATGTGATGTTCTTTTTGTAGAAGTGGAGAGAATTAGTAAGAAGGAGAGAGGTTCATCCTCGAGAGAAGCGAGAGGTAGATATAAGTTTGTAGTATATTCACTAACTCCTCGCATGCTACATACATGTATTTATAGTGTGAATGATATTCCTTGAAAGTATGGATCACCGCTGTTTGGAGAAGTGGTTGTAAGCTAACGTCCGTGATGCCTTGATTGTGTTTGTCAAGGTAGTGTAGAATCAGAACCGCCGCAGTAGGGGAATTTGTTGTAGGTTTGTTATGATCCCCTTCAACCAATGATCCGGAAGTTGGATGGTGAGGTTGTTGCGTAAGGTGAGGAATCGACGGGTGGGAAGGGGTTTGGTTAGAATGTCTGCTACTTGATCTTCCGTGGAGATGTGTCGAATCTGGATTGCATTTGCTGATATGTGATCCCGGACGAAATGATAGTCGATTTCTATGTGTTTCGTTCGCATGTAGTATAGGATTTGCCGATTGCCATGGCCGAGGTGTTGTCGCAAAGATAGCGCGTAGGATGTTTCATTTGTATTCCAAGTTCGAGAGCTAAGCGGGCCATATTATGTCCGCTGTTGTCGCCGCTAAGGCCCCTACTGGCTTCGGAAGGAGCGAAGCACATTTGTTGTTTTGACTTTCCATGAAATGAGTGTGGAGCCGAGGAAGTCTGCGGTGGATCGTCTCGATTGACTCAATCAAATAGGATCAGAGTGTGAGATCCATGGTTATTGGGAGTCCAGATTGTGTGGTTCCCTCAAGATAGCGATAACTGGAGTAGTTGGTGATGTATATTGAGTGGATTATGCATGTGTTGACAGAGGCGATTTACGGCTAGCGATCTCAAGTGAAAGGTATTGAAGTGATCCAACCAATATACCCCTGTGGGTCCCGGAATGCTTCGCTTTGCTGAGTAGTGGTCTTTGATGGGAGGTTGTTGGGGCACTTTTGCATGAGGGCCGGCCTGCGGTGTATGAGTTTGGTGATGTAGTCGATTGAGTTAGGAGAAGCTTATCATCCTTGTGGTGTATTTTGATCCCGAGGAAGGTAGAAACCGAGGTGAGGTCCTTCGTGTTTATAGCTTGGAGTTGTTGAATAATGTGAGATATAATCAGGTTATTTCCTGTAATAAGTATGTCATCTAATGTGAGAAGATATATCCGTCCTCGCTCACGGTGTATAGAAATAGAGTCGTTCTGCAGGTCGGGTGATAAAACCGTGATGTTTGAGTTGATCTGTAAATGTAGAATACCATTGTCTTGGAGACTGCTTGAGGCCGTAGATAGCTTTTCGGAGGAGGCATACATGATTTGGAAATTGAGAGTCGGGAAAACCGGGGGGTTGAGACATATAGATGGTGTCATGGAGAGGGCCGTGGAGGAATGCGTTAGACACGCCGTTTGAACCGCTGGGAATGGAGTGCTATGGTGAGCATGAAACGGATGGTGGGCATTTTGGCTACCGGACTGAATGTCTCGGTGTAATGGATCCCATATTCTTGTTTGAATCCTTGAGCTACTAGACGCGTATCGCTATGGAGCCGCTTGAGTGGAGTTTGATTTTATATGTCCACTTGCATCCGACATTGTATGATTGTTGTGGTGGGACAAGTGACCGTAGCTTGTTTTTTGGAGAGCAAGAAATTCTTCGAACATTGTTTGCCATTCAAGCGTTTGACGGCCCGAGTAGCATGTGGGTTCGGGGATGTGATGGTGAAGATCTAGGATTATTTTAGGTTTCCAAAGGCCTGAAGTGGTTTGCAAGTGGGGGTGAGACTGGGTGGAGATTGTGGTATTTGTGGAGTGGTAGTGATTGGATGATGATTGATGGGAGAGAATGAAGGAAGGTTGTTTGTTTGAGGTGGGTTTGTATATTGGTGTAGTAGTAATGGTGGAGTGTAGGGTGGAGTTTTGTTTTGCTTGATTTGGTAAGTGATGAAAGAGAGTCTCGAAATATGACATGAGACCGTGGTGCTTGATCGGCATTTGTAGCCTTTGTGGTGTGGTGAGTAACCGACAAAAGATAGAGCCTTTGGTGATAGCTTGTTGGTGTTCGGTGACTGGTGGAGAGGAAAGCAAGTCGAGCCAAATACTTTAAGATTTGTATAGGTTGGCTTTTTGTTGTAAAGAGCTTGATAGGGAGATATGAGGGAGAGTGTTTTTGTTGGGAGTCGATTGATAAGGTGGACTGCGGTGAGTGCTGCTTCTGCCCAAAATTGTAGTGGGAGATGGGCCGTTTGTAAAAGAGTCCGTGTTAGTTCAATGATATGTCTATGTTTCCTTTGACTCCATTTTGTTCAGGGGTATTGGGGCAGCTACGTTGGTGAATGATTCCATGATGAATGAAATAGGTTTGTAATGCAGTGGATAGAAATTCGCCGCCGTTGTCTGATCGGAATATTTTGATATTTTTGGAGAATTGTGTTTGTATCATTTGATGTAGTTGCTGGAATTTAGATGGTACTTCGTGTTTATATTGTAATGGAAACAGCCAAGTGAATCTCGAATAGTCATCTATGAACGTAACATAGTATTTGTATCCTTGTAATGATGGAATTGGGGATGGACCCCATACATCGGAGTGAATTAATTCAAAAGGGTGTTCAGTTCTAGAGGTAGATTTTGCGAAAACTAATTTGTGGCTTTTGACCGGATACAAGTGTTGCACGAGGAGGATGTTGGACCGATGATCCGGCTGCTTTTGTTTGGAGATGAGGAAGGGTGTCATTATTTGGATGGCCTAGCGGTGCCATAGGTGTGAGGGGATTTGTTGCGAATGGAGTGCTTGAACTGGTGTTGCGAGGAATGGAGTAGAGGCCGTCGACACCCTTTAGGAGAAGTTGGTTTGTTGTTCGATCCTTGATATGAAATCCGTTAGTGTCGAATATAATAGAACAGTTGTTATCACGGAAAGATTAGATCTGGAGAGGAGATTGTGAGATAAGTGTGGTACATAAAAGAGTTTGTTTAGGAGGAGCTTACGTGAGGTGAGGGTCGGAAGAATTCCCTGCCCCAGTGGAGAATGGCACTAGTCCGTTAACCAGAACGGATTGCTGCCCGAGGTGTTCGGTTGGGTTGTGTAATGTCTCCAGGTCGTTGGTAAGGTGAGAAGAGGCGCCCGAGTCTAGTATCCACCGAGTTAGGTTAGGTAGATATCCGCTTTGTAGGGTGAGTGATTTTGGGTGGGTAGTTTGTGGTATCCGCATGGTGCCAGCAGGTACGAGCGGAATGGCCAAGTTTGTTGCAGATTTGGCGGCGCTTTGGAGTTACGATGGTCGTGATTTGAAGCGGCTGTTTTCTGGTTGTGAGGAGGAGTTGTTATTGCGTTTGCTGTAGCCGTTGTTACGTGTTTTCCAGGGCTTGCCGCGGGTGAGATGGAGAGCTGCGATAGATGGTGCTAGTTCTTTTTCTTGGTCCGTGGTGATGTTAATTTCTTCACTGCAGAGGAGGGAATAAAGATCGTCGACGTTGATTGGATCTGATCTCGTGCGGATCGCTGTTTTGAAGGCCTGGTATGTGGGAGGTAGTCCGTTCCGTAAAGTATGATGTCTTCGGTGTCCATGTTGGATCCGGCTGCGGTGATCTCGTCGATCAGGGATTTGATCTCGGCTAGATATTGAGTCATAGTTTTGTCGCCAAGGCATATGTGGTGAAGTTCGTTTTTAAGTTGAATGACTCGGATCTATTTTGTGACCGCAACCTTTTGCTAGAGTAGTCCAAATATCCGGGTTTCTAGGTTGAGAACATATGGGAGAATAGATGGTGAGATGGTGGAGTAGAGAGCGGCGAGATTTTGGTCGATTCCCACATACTATGATTGATATTGGGTTGGGGTTGTCCATTTGTGTCGAGAGAGTATCTAGAGGGACATGGGGTGGTACCTTCGAGGAAGCTAATGAATCCATTTGCTTTGAATAATTTCTGAATTTGTGAGCTCCATAGTGAATAATTGGTGGTCGTAAGGGTGGTATTTGTCACGGATTTCATGTTGCCGATGAGAAATTTGAGGGCTGGTGGGATAGTAAGTTTGCTGAAGCATTCTTGTTGTATGTCCCTTGTTGGTCCAGTGAGCGGGAGGATTCTGACATCTCGGTGGGAGTTTCAAGCTCGATACCATGTAGAAGTGGAGAGAATTAGTAAGAAGGAGAGAGCAGGTTCATCCTCGAGAGAAGCGAGAGAGGTAGATATAAGTTTGTAGTATATTCACTAACCCCTGATGCTCGCAGATGTATTTATAGTGAATGATATTCCTTGAGCGTATGGATCACCGTTGTTTGGAGAAGTGGTTGTAAGCTAACGTCCGTGATGCCTTGATCGTGTTTGTAAGGTAGTGTAGAATCAGAATACCCCAGAGTGGGAATTTGTTGTAGGTTTGTTATGACTTTTATCTGGACTACGTATATAATAATTTCTCGTAATTTCGACATTTCAAATTTTAGTTCTCACACTCCTAAAATAAAATTTATATTTAGATTAGTATTATTTTCAATTCATTCAACTTTTTTTTATTTCAAATCTGGAAAAGTGGTATCTATATCCCAATCCTTTCACATAAAAGAATTTTAAATATAATTATTTTAAATAAGAATTTATTTAATAAATGAAATATTACTAAAATCTTGAAAAAAAAAATATCAATTCCTTTCAAATGTACTTTTATCCATATGCCATTATCTTGCAAATCCCATATAAGAAGAAAAAACATTCGTAATTTTCAAGTTAGAATAATATTTAGTATTGTTTGTCCCAAAAAAATCATAAATAATTACTAAATATGTTATTAAGTAAGGAACAAACAATGCCCTCTTGACTTATTATCGTGAGATTCTATAATAAGACAAAACCATCAAGAATTCCCAAATAACTTTTCCATTCTCTCCAACATTAAAAAAGCCACAAATTCCCTATCAAAGGATGCCCAAAAGTACAATAACAAAGCGTCAAAGGAATCAAGACTCTACTTAAAGAGAATATATATATATATTATATAGGATTGTCAAAAAAATTTTTGTCAGAACAAATTGTTCGTTTCATTATCTAAACGGAATACTAATAAATATTTCAAGCTCGATGATGGAATATAAACAATCATTTGTCGATTATATTCACTGATAAATAAAAAAGTTATATTATTATTATTATTATTATTATTATTATTATTATTATTATTACTATATTTTTATAGCTCTAAGTATAACTTAGTGTATAAAGCTGTTGTTTATGTAAAAGATTGGCCTAAATTTGAATCCTCAAGAGATTTTTGGATTCAGTATTTAGTCATTTCAACAATTTTTACGAATGAAATTTCAAGTCATTTCGAACACGAGCCGAACATCAATAAAATAATTTTCAAATGAGCCAAATATGAACAAGAGTTCAGCTCGTTCAAATTCGGCTTGTTTACACTCCTATATATATAATTTAATTATTATCCTAAGAAAAATTAAGATATATTAGGAAATCCTTACCCAATTCGTTTTTAAGATTAAAATACTGATTATTTAGGCTTCCCAACTCACTTAATTAATTCTAATTTTATAAAAGTTCCTTATATAAAAAATAGTACCATACAGAAAGGGATACTGTTATAGAGTTCAAAGGTCAGCGCCGATCAATGATAATTTTATATGTATTTTAAGTATTTAATGTACTTAGTCAATTCTCTCAGATTTCTTTGGATGTATAAGATAAGTTGATTGGCTGGGAGCATTTCCTCCTTCTAATTGACTTAATATTTTTTATAAAAAAAATTATGTCTGAATATCAGGATTAAATTTTTGGTCAAAAATATAACTTAAATTTATTACATTTATTTTGAGAAAAATAAAATATAAATTTTGATTAATTCCTAAGAGTTTGCTAGGGATCAATTTGTTTGGTATTATCTATTTTTTGTTTTTATATTTTAGAAAAACATATAAATTTAATATATATTTAAGTATTTTTATTAATTATTTTGGAAATTATATCACAATATTTTAAAAATAGCCAAATCTATTTTTGAATGTTTTGGTTATTTTTAAAATCAATTATCACCACTAAACATATTTTATTTCAAATCAAAATATAAATAATATAAAATAAAACTAAAAAATAAAAATAAAAATAAACTTGATATATAGTCATTCAAAAATAAATTCAAAAAATTATGAGACATAACATAACTAAAAAAAATTAAATAATAAATATTGATAATATTATCAACAAAAAAATGCTAGCAAGGAGATCACCCTTGACTTAAAATATCAGCAACTAAGCCTCCAACGACATCAAAAGATACATGGAAATGACATAAATGAGAAGCATAGAGCTCATGCAATCTTTTCACTCGAGCTGCCAGAGAAAAGGAACTAATGCCCATCAGTCCCTCACTGCCTCTCTCGTGAAGCCCACTGCCATAAACAACGGAATCTCTCCACCCTCTTAGCCTCCATCATCAGCTCCTGTTCCCTTCTTCTTGCTGATTCTAAGCTACGACTTTGCCCCAAAATTTAGTTGGAGAACCTCTCTCAGATCTCAGTATACCTTCTTCTGCCATCCCTTTACACTCTATCAACTCACTAATCACTATGCTCTCTCTCTCTCTCTCTCTCTCTCTCTCTCTCTCTGACTTCATTTGGTGTAATTAAACTAAGTTCAAGCTAAGCATCTTCAAATTGGAGCAATTGTATTTAAATTTTGAATTAAATTACAGATATTATTATTATTGCATGCTAGAAATCCAGTTGCAGTAGAATAAAATTTTACGCCTTAGCTTTGTTAAGAAATCCAGTACATACACAGATATTTGAAGAGAGAACGAGAAATTCCAGGATTTTATGTGAAAAATAAAAAGAGAGAAAAATCATGGTACTAGTAAAATGTTCTATTATATATCTATTTTGAAATACAAAGTTTTTTTTCTACACCGGAATTACAAAGTTATATGAGAAAGTACAAAAATCCTAATCAAAATGACAATAGCTATGATGAATGTGGTTAGTGATAATCCACGGATAGTTGTTGACATAATCGCATGGTGGTAGTGGTGGTGATTTATGACGGCCTTGGTGACCAACAATAGTGCATGGAGTGATGGTTGGCAGGGACCAAGCAGGTTGACCAGAAATGCGATGACCAACGGTGGTGGTCGACTCGGAAGATCGGCTGGTTGCACCAAGGCGGTTGTTACAAAAACGTGGTTAGCATTAGGCCGATGATGGTCATAACGATGATTGGTACACGACAGAATTGGTGGTGGTCCTAACGATGACGATGGTCGGGCGATGATGACCACGCGGTGGTCGGCGACTTAGTGACACGACATGCTTGAGGTTCTTCAAGCTGAGCTCTTCTATTTAGTTTTACAAAGAATGAAGCTATTTAGATTAGAACGACATTTCAGTAATTATATGCAAAATAAAACCACTTCATGGCTCAAAATGATTGATTATCGATGTATTTTAAGTATTTGAATGCTCAAATGAAGTATGAATTAGAGATCTTGTGTTTATTAGATCCAATCAAGACACTCAATTTACTATAAACACTCTATATTTGACATTAATATCACAAAGTTTTGATCTATATTGACTCATTATTAGATTATTTTCGATATCGATTCGCTTTATAAATAATTTTCAATATCATATCAGTTATCAACATCATCACATTTTCACATAAATTTATAAAATTTAATAATGTGCATGTTCAAAATATAGATTTATAAGCATATTTTTTTAAAATTAAAACAGTTATTTTAAAAAACAAAAAGATTATTGGTATTCCTTCTCTCTCTTCTTCTGTCTTCAAAGCAAGCCTGCGTCGTAAAAGTGAACCGGGGATCTGATGACGAAGGTGACTCGATATCTCATAAACGTGTGGTCGGAGATTTCATTGCCTCGGAGCACATAACAGCACAGGAGTCGTGAAAATAAACTTAATTAAAAAATAATAAATTTTGAAATATTTTGATTAAAATGTAATCATAATAAATTTCAAAATTATTGAACTTAATTAAAAATAATATATTGTAAGAATGATAATCAAAATTTTAAATAATTTTAACTTAATTAGAATATTTTATTTCTTTTATCATCATTAAATTTTTTTTTCTATTTAGACATTATGGAATCTTTAAAAAAGGGCACTATTAGAGGTAGGGTTGTCAAAAAAGCTTATTGTTCGCGCACAGCTCGTGTTCGGCTCGTTCGTTAATTAAATGATCCGAACACGAACAAACATTTCAATCTCGATTTATAAAAGAAATGAACCGCGAATAATCCTTTGTTGATCGTGTCAAATAAATAAAAATTATATATTATACTAAATTATATTATTATTATTATTATTATTATTATTATTATTATTATTATTATTATTATTATTATTATTATTATAGTTGTTGTTGTTGTTGTTGTTATTATTATTGTTATTATTATTGTTATTATTATTATTATTATTATTATCATTGTTATTATTATTAGTATTGTTATTAGTATTGTTATTATTATTATTATTATTATTATTATTATTATTATTATTATTATTATTATTATTATTATTATTATTATTATTATATACAAACACACAAATATATATATATATATATATATATATATATATATATATATATATATATATATATATATATATATTAAGTATGACTTGTGGTTAAATTTTTTGTTATGCAAAAAGATTGACTAATACACCATGCCTATCCCAAGTCCCATGTGAAAAATGGAGGGTTGTAGTACGTACCCAGAAAAACTTGTCTAAATAATCATGACATGAATCCTTTAAATCATTGTGTTAATGCTATGTCCCCCCTGAGGCGACCGTATGGCTTGAATACAATGAAAATGTGCTGAGCCGCTGCATCTACGCCCGTGCAAATAAGCAAGGGGTTCCCACATTATGGACTAATGCGGCAAAGAAGTTAGTCCATGAAACTAGAATTAGGTTAGATCTTGAATATAGGTACTCTTACGTGTAAATTAATGGAATTAATAGATATTATGGTTCATAGAAAGATAAATATTTTATGTGTTCAAGAAACTAAATGGGTTGGGGAGAAGGCCAAGGAGATTGATAGTTTAGATTTTAAACTTTGGTATTCAGGTAAAAGTCGAACTAGAAATGGTGTATGTGTGATTATAGATAAAAGTTTGAAGGATGAGATTTTAAATATTAATAGATGTGGAGATAGAATTATAGCTTTAAAGATTATCAGATACTAAGATTATCAATGTTATAAGTGTCTATGCTCCTCAAGTAGGTTTGGAGGTAAGAAAAGAAAAAATTTTGGAATGAATTAGAGGATTAATACAAAAGATACCTCTTGAAGAAAAATATTTATTGGAGGAGATTTAAATGGACATGTTGGTAGAGTGGTAGAAGATTTTAAAGTAGGTGGTTATGGATTTGGAGTGACTAATGAAAAGATAGGACTATATTAGATTTTATTTTTTAGCTTATGATTTTGTAGTTGCTAACACTTTATTTAAGAAAAGAGATGAACATATTATTACTTATAAAAATGGATCTAGTAAAACACGATTGATTATTTTTGATAAAAAAATAGATCGCTTAGATTGTAAAGATTGTGGTCATTCCAAGTGAAAATCTAAGTCCCAACATCGATTAGTTTTAGATTTTAAGATGAAAGGTTGTAAGAGAAAAAATAAACCAAATTATTATCCTAAAATTAGATGGGGATACTTAAAGAACATAAATAAAAATATTTTTAAGAGCAAGCTACAAGAGATTAGAATTTGAGATGTTCATGAGGAAGCTAATATTATGTGAGAAAAAATAGCAAGTGAAATTAAGCAAATTGCTAAAGATGTTCTTGAAGAATCAAAAGGAAAAGCTTCCTTTAATAAGAATAGTTGGTGGTGGAGTTAAAGTGTGCAAGAAAAGACAGAAAATAAGAAGTATTGTTATAAAACTTGGTTTAGATGTAAAACAAGAATTGGGAAAGATATAAAGTGGCCAGAGATTCTAAAAAAATGTATATGATGCAAAAAATTTATCTTTTAGTGATATATACAATAGATTAGATACCAAAGAAGGTAAAAAAATGTATGTATAAGTTAGCCAACCAAAGAGATAGGAGAAGTAAAGACATAGTTCAAGTGAGGTGTATTAAGGATGAAAATAATAAAATATTTTTTTTAGAAAAGGATATTAAAAATAGGTGGATGAGGTATTTTGATAAACTTTTCAATAAAGGATCTAAAGTACGATTGATTTTAGCAACCTTAATACCCTAAACAAAATAGAGAATTTCATTTTATCGTCAGATTAGTAACTGAAGTTAGTGAATCTTTAAAGAAAATGAAATGTGGAAAAGCGGTAGGACCGAATAATATTCCAATAGAAGTGTGGAAATGTTTAGGAGATCAAGGAATTTCTTGACTTACAAATCTTTTAATTTAAAAGACTAAAAGATGCCGATGAGTGGAGAAAGAGTTTGTTGGTTCCTATATTTAAGAATAAAGGTGATGCACAAGAGTGTGCAAATTATAGAGGAATTAAGTTAATGTGCCATACATTAAAATTATGGGAGAGAGTAATTGATAGGTTACGATGTGATGAAGTTTCTCACAATCGCTTTGGTTTCATGCCGTAGATCTACTATGGATGTTATACATTTGTTAAGGGGTTTGATGGAGAAGCATAGAGAAAAGGAGAATCTACATATGATAATTTATTGATTTAGAGAAAGCTTTATATAAAGTTTCAAGAGATGTCCTTTGAGAGTTCTAGAACGTAAATGAGTTAATATTGGTTATATTCAAGTCATTAAGGATATGTATACTAGAGCTATTACTTGTGTCCAAACACAAGGAGGATTGACAAAATATTTTCCTATTTCATTGGATTACATCAAGGATCGCTTTAAGCCCTTATCTTTTTACTTTAGTTATGGATGTTCTTATTAGCATTTACAAGAAGATGTTCCTTATGTATGCTTTTTCGATGACATTCTTCTTGTTGATAAAACTAGAGAGGGTGTCCAACAGAAACTTGAATTATGAAGGTCAACTCTAGAGTCTAAAGGTTTTCATTTAAGTATATCAAAAACTGAATATATGGAGTGTAATTTTAGTTGTAGAAGTTCTAGTGTTGTGACATTAGGTGAACAAGTCATTAATAAGTGAGCTGATATTTAGGCTCTATTGTTCAAAATGATGGTGAAATAGATGGAGATGTTATTAGTAGAATTCAAGTTGGATGGTTGAAGTGGAGGAATGCATCCGCCTATTATGTGATAGAAAAGTTCCACTTAAACTTAAGAGAAAATTTTATAAGATGGTAAGACCGCAATGACTTATGGTGCGAATGTTAATAAAAGAGAAGCATAAGACAAGTTAAGTGTTACGAGATAAGAATGCTTAGGTGGATGAGTGGCTTTACTCTAGAGATAGAATGCAAAATGAGTATATTCGGGAAAAAGTTGAGTAGCTGGTAGATAATATTAGGGAGAGTCGCTTAGATGGTTTGGCCACATAAAGCCGGCCATCCATGACCGATTAGGAGAGTAGATGCATTAGCTTTGCCTTATGTTAAGAAAGGAGGTAGATCTAAGACTTGGTTAATATGTAAAAAAATGATCTTAGTATACTTGATTTAAATGAGAATTTGACACATAATAGGACACAATCGAGACATAGGATTCATGTAATAGACCCCACCTAGTGGGATTAAGACTTGTTGTTGCTGTTGTTGTATTATATTTCGAGCATTTCGAACACGAGCACAACATGAACAAAGCAATTTTCAAATGAGTCGAGCACAAACAGTGAAATTTCGAGCCATTTTGAACACAAACATAGCAATTTTCAAATGAAACATAATATGGGTCCGCTCTTCGCTAGTTTACTCCCCTAATTAGAGGGTACTAATTACTATGTATTATTAGGTGGCTTTGAAAATTAATATAATTATCATAAATTTCTATACCACTTATATCATAATAAAGTCATATTTTATGAATATGATTGTGTAAAAAAAGACTATTAGTCAGTGATAGTATTAATAATATAAATTAATTACTATTACATCAAAAATAAAATTGACATTGACAATTTTAAAATATGTTTAGTTAGAATATATTTATAAGATAAGATAAAATAGATATGAATAAAACTCATAACGTTTACTCTTTATATTTTGATAATGCTAAATAATTATATTATTATCGATAACATATTGTGCAACTGTTTCTCAATATAAGCTACCAAAAGATCAATCATCAACTGATTTTTAATTATATTTGTCTGTAAAAATTTTATAATATTAATACCAAAAAAAAGAGTTATTTCAATGCTTGTTGTAGTAATTATAGAGTCAATGCTAATTTTAATAATTTAAAAATAAAATGATATAAATTATATATATTATTTTAATATTTTCTTAATAATCATTCCAATATCTTCTAATAATAAAATTTATTTATCAAGCCAAATATCTAAATCAAAAGTGCCTAATTGATTATTCATACTCATTAAATCTACTAATATAATATTATTTGGAAAAAAAATCATTATCTCTATAATATAAGTAAGAATTAGATTTATATCATTCTCATTCTATAAAAAAATATATATATCTAATATTTTATTATTAATATTATTTATTATATAAATAAACTTAATTTAAAATTTTTAAAATAATTATTTATTTATTATGAATAAAAATATAAATGACAAATAAAAATAATAAATAATTATTTATTTATTTTAATAATCTTAATATATAAATCCTAAAATTTTAGAGAGGCATAATATGAAATTTTTGTGGATAAAGTAAAAATTTTAGAAGAGATACGTGCCCCATATATATATATATATATATAATTTGAATCCAAATTTAATAAATTGTTAACTTTTTTTTAATTATCTTAATTTTACTAATTTTATTTATTAAATAAAGCTTTTATTCCCATTGTAGATGCTGAAGTAAATCCATGAGATTTTATTTGCCCATTCAATGATTCAAAGGACTCTTGCATGCGTGCCTTGGTCAAAGGCATGTTGCCAAACTAGCTAAATATTATCCTCACCTTCTATCTTATCCTATGGAAAATCAACTTCTCATTTAACTCCATAATTCTCTTGTAAACTATTTTTTAGTTTTTTTTTTCTTAAATTAACATTTAAACTTTTAGTATATAGAGATGCACTAAAGGTGAATTGATCTAATTCAAAAAAATGTCTTAAATTTTTTTGATTTGAATTGATCTAAATAATATATGTATCGAATTCAAGTTAGAAATGCCAACTCGTTTAATATTAAGTTTGGATTATTCTTAGTACAAAAAAAATAATCCAAAATAATCAATTTAATTTGTTGATGTAAAATCCATCCTCTCTTAAATTGACTTGAATCAAACAATAAATTGGTCATACATATTATTTTCATATTAAGTGATATTCGGATCAATCATTTTCACTAATAGAATAAATGAGTTATTTAAAATTAGATTAAATTTAGATTAGCATAGTATTCTAATCCAAAGTTTAATCAAAATTTTTTTATAAAATATTAATTATTTTTTAGGATATAGTTAGAAACAAGGAGAAAAAAAATATCATTTAGATAAAAAGATAGATTTAATATCATATCATCAAAATCATGAATCATAATAGTCAAATATTAGTTAGGGATTAATTTTTATTTTGTAAAAATGATTCAAGAATAAAAAAATATATGTTTTTTATTTATTAAAATATATGATTCATTTTAAGATGAATTGAAAATTAGTTTAAAGTATTTTTTATTTTTAAAAATATTTTGAATATTATCTCAAACTAGCTACTAAAATGCTTGGTTTGAGTCTAAAAAAATAGGAAAGATTTACGTATATAACATTTAAAATTTTGAATATTACATATCTCACACTTAAAATGATGTATTTATACTTATAACATCTTAAACTTATTAATAGAAAAAAAAAAATTAAGACAGTACACCAAATCGTCACCGATGTACGATTTGATTTGCTACGTAAGCAAAATAATCTAACAAAGTAGATTTTGCCTGCGTGGCAGAAATTTCTATCTTAAAAAAGATTTCAACTTTTTTATTTATTTATTTATGTATTCGATTAAATATTTATTTAAATTCAGTAAATATCTTTTTAATAATTTAATAATTAAAAATTTTAAAAATATAATTATTCTATCTAATGAAAATATAATATTTTTGATAGATTCATTTCAGAAAATATTTTTTTAAATAGCTTAATTTATATTATTTTGTTAAAAAAATCTAGAATATATTAATGAAAATTTTTTTTGGTTAAATTGGTTTTAAAAATAACTTACATAATTTTCGTAAATGAAAAAAAATAAAGTATGTATTTTATTATGAATTATAATTAATATGACACTAAAATTTTCACTAGTTGAAGCCCATCTTAATGTCAAAAGCAATTTGATATGACTATTATCTTTTAAAATATAATTAAAATTTTAAAATATCAATTTCTAAATATAGAGTATTTATAATCAAATCGAAGTCTTGATGTGCGATCTAAGTCAAGATCTTAATTCGAATTTCATTTGAGATTCAAATACTTAAACACATCGATGATCAAAGAAATCATGAGCCTTATGGAGTGATTTGGATTTTTTAACAAATTTACAAATGTCACATTCTATAAATAGCTCATTTCACATGAGGAGAGACCTAAAGAGAAGAGATTCTGATTTGAAGAACTTCCAAGCATAATTGTGCACCACTGATTGTGGAGCCGGTTATCGTGATCACCATAAATGGTCATCGCTGACCAGCGACCACGCCGGCCGGATGACTAGCCGGTCTCGCCGAACCACCGCCATTAATCACCACCGTACCATGGCTTATAGGACCATGACCGAAATATTGTTAGGATAAGCCGTTAACTCATCCTTGCCATCATGATTACCACTGCTGTTATTACTGGTATTATCTAATCGCATTATACCAGACCACTTAAGAAGCTAATTATCGTCGCTACCAGTTATGATAGAATATTGATCATATTACTATTGTCACAACCGGCTACCACTAGGTAATTTGCCACCACCGCATTGACCATCCGATTTTGTCATTTCATCACCGACATACATTATATGTCACTTGGTCTGGGATTTTTTATTGTCGAGGCTTTTCTCGCTTCAACTCTGTAATCTGGTTATCGGGAAAACTTAAATTTTATACACCATAACCGATATATAGTGGAATATTTTTACTGGGCTAAGTCTTGTGATTTTTTCCCTCTATTCGAGATTTTTTGACGTAAAAATTTTGGAGTTTCTCATTCTCTTTTCAAATATCTGTGTGTGTGCTGGATTTCTTAACAAGGCTAAGGTGTAAAGTTTTATTCTACTACAATCTATTTTTTAGCACGCAACAGTTTGTCGCCGTCTCTGAGAAATTTATCCCACAATCATAATCTTTGTGAACACTCGCATTATGATCGCCAATAATACTGTAATCAAAGCCTCACTCCCATCACTCCCGAAATCAATCCTTAAACTAAGGATGCCAAGCTTCTTCCTTACTTCCCCCTGTAGGCATGATCCAATCGGTGAAGGTGCAACAGGAACCTCTCTAGAAGATTGTATTTGTCGAATGGAAGAGTGTCAAAATGAGATAATTCAACTCTTAGGAGAAACACGATAGTCACTACTGCGATAAATGTATCTCCCCTATAATCGATCATTAGCCCGGGGAGGTCAAAATACTGATACAAGGCCTTCTCACCATCAGGCCGAAGTCCCTCCGCTTCTAGACCATGATGTTGACCTCCTTGACATTGCTAGCTCTACTCATCCAACACATGCGGCTTAATCAATTGTTAATCGATCCATTATTCCAAGTAGTTTGGCACGTTCTTGCTTTATTAATTTTACTCGTCAAGTTATACGTGCAGAATTATAATGTTGAATGTAAGAAGAATTCCACCTTAAAGATAGAAATCATCTTCTCTCTCACCACGGCTATCAGGAGTCTTCACCTTTAGCTGAAGCTATTTTTCAACATCCTATTCCCGTAGGTTTCAAGTATTCGAGCATTGACTCCTATAATGGGACAACTAGCCCATTTAAACACATCAACTATTACAGAATCATCATGTATATCTGACGAGCTCCTTACACACTACTTTTCCAAGTCTTTCCAGTCACCCTCAAGGGTCAGGCCCGCACTTGGTTTTACTTCCTTCCAAGGGGATCTATTTATATCTTTTGTGAACTCGTCAAGATTTTTGTAGAACAGTTCATTGCAAACTGGAGGATCATTAAAGATTCCTCTCATCTCCTAGGCATTCGTCAAAATGAAGGTGAATCACTTAAGGAGTACTTCTAAAGGTTCTCCTTAGAAGTTCGTCAAATACCTGGGATAGACCTTGAATTATTAAGAAGAATTTTCCTTGGAGAGCTCCATAATGCTACACTAATACGAGACGGTCCTTCATATGCCGACTTAGTTCATCGTGTGGAAGCACAAAATTCTACTGATGAGGCTATTAAATCCCATTGGAAATAATTTGAACAATCAATAGGAAAATGTAAGAGTGTCTTAGGAAACACAGATTAACAATCCCATCAAAAGAAGCAACAAGGTAGTCGTGATCTCCCTCCACGGCCCCCACATCAATGATGTGAACCTTGACCAGAAAAAGAATACACACCACTGAACGCATCTCGTGTTAACGTCTTGATGGTCATTCGAGATGAATAGACCATTAAGTGGCCACATCCACTGAAACCAAATTCAGAAAATCATGAACAATATTGTCACTTCCATCGAAATTATGGACATACTACAAAGGCATGCAAACAACTCAAAGAAGATATCGAGAGGCTCATTCAACAGGGATATCTGCATCGATTTGTGTAGAATCAATCAACTCAAGCAAATACAACTCTAACGGGGGGCAACCGGGACAATCATCACAAAAATAATAAAATAGTCACCAAATAGTTAGAGAAATTATAGTGATTGCAGGATAGCCTCTACTATCTAATCAAGTCTTTATCGCCACCTTTGAAGAGCCGAAGTTAAAAAATCTTGTATTAATCATCCCATCACTTTTAATGACTCAGACTTAGAAGGAGTCCAAATTTCGCATCAAGATTCTCTTGTCATCAGTGCGGGGATCGGTGACCCATGTTATAATATTAGTAGAATTTTGAATGATAATGGGAGTTCTATTGATCTTTTATTTTACTCCACCTTTCTTAGCATAGGTCTAGTTAAAGAAAAGCTCCAATCCACTATAGGACCATTATATAGGTTTGTTAATCGCCCTGTACGAGTGGAGGGGACAATCATCCTTCCTATTGTTCTCAGAGAATTTTCATGACAAGTCACTCATTCAATTCAATTCATAGTGATCAAGTCAAATTTAACATACAACGCTATCTTTAAAAGGCCCCTCCAATCAATTTTTAGTGTTGTCACTTTGGTACCTCATCTTAAGATGAAATTTTCAACTCCTGTTGGAGTTGGAGTGGTCTATAGAAATTAGCAAATAGTACAATTATGTTACCTCAGACAAGCTCAACCATGCCCTTCAGTAACCTTCAGCATCAAAAATTTTAACATTCGAGATGAAGAAGTGCCTCAGAGGGCTTTACCTGTAGAAGATTTGCTCCATGTTTGATTATTAAATGACCAACCGTCAAGCTATGATCAAGGATATAGAGGAAAAAAATCTTTCCTAGAACTTGGAATATGAAGGATCTCTGAAAGTGTTATATGTAATTCTTGTTGCATTAATATTGCAGTCTTTATTCTATCTCGTTTGTCTTTTTCTCTCCACCTCTTATCTTTTGCTAACTCTCTTTAAAAATTTATCTCATTCCTCTTATTAAGTTGTCTTATAATAATATTGTATCACCGACATTATCAAAGTAATGAGTTTATGGCTTTTTCTTTCAAGCTTGTTGCACATAAATGATCTTCTTTATTTCAATCCTCCCACTTGAGAAATGCACAACTCACGTTGTGTCTTGGTCAGAGCATGATCAATCCCAAGAGGATTTGATCGGACATCTTCCATACAGGTTAATGTCATTAAGGAAGAGTTTAACAAACAACCTCGAATGAGTCAAATATCCTTCGCGGATTCAATTCGACCCCTTCCATACAGGTTAATGTCATCAAGTAATATCTTGACAAACAATCTCGGATGGGTCAAAAATCCTTCATAGATTTAATTCTACCCATTACATACAGGTTAATGTCATCAAGTAACACTTTGATAAACAACCTTGGATAGATCAAAAAACTTTCGTGAATTCAATTCTACCCCTTCTATACAGGTTAATGTCATCAAGTAACACTTTGATAAACAACCTCGAATGGATGAAAAATATTTCACGGATTTAATTTGACCCCTTCCATACAGGTTAATGTCATCAAGTAACACTTTGACAAATAACCTCGGATGGATCAAAAATCCTTCACGGATTCAATTCGATCCCTTCCATACAAATTAATATTATCAAGTAACACTTTGACAAACAACTTCGGATGGGTCAAAAATTCTCAACGTATTCGATTCTATCCCTTCCATTCAAGTCAACGACATCAAGTAATATCATAAAATGATAATCAAATTATCGCGAATTTAAGTTTCGAGAAATGGTTTCTAATCAATGCTTCCCCACCACATTGGCAGTTGTCAACTGTTGAACCATCTATTGGAGTTTCAAGAAAAATTAATTTTACATAAACTATGGTCTTGATATCCAAACCGTCGATGATGGCGATTTGGCGCCTCTTTGAGGAAAATTGGAGCCTCATCGTATGAACTACATGAGCCTCGTCGTATGAACTACGGACCTTGATCACCTTCAAACCCGGTCGGTCCTCCAACGAGAATAGTTGACGCCTCTTTCGAGGAAAAATCGGAGCCTCACCATATGAACTACGGGCCTTGATCTCCTCTAAATCTGGTTGGTCCGACGAGAATAGTTGACTCCTCTTTCAAGGTAAAACCGTAGCCTTACTGTATGAACTACAAGCCTTGATTGCCTCCGAACCCGGTCGGTCTGACGAGGACAATTGATGCCACTTTCAATGGAAAACCAAAGCCTTGCCATATGAAATACGGGCCTTGATCGCTATGAACATCGGTCGGCGATGGATTTGATGCCTCTTTGGAGGAAAAATCGGAGGCTCGTCGTATGAACGATGAGTCTTGATCAAGAAAGCAAAGGACCTTCTTTTCAAAAGAAAGTCAGAACTTTGCTGATGAAAGAAATTTTTTTTTTACCCTTAGCCCCTGAACTTTTGCTAGATAATTTCTCTTCTAACATAGAAGAACATTAGAGCATATGAGAGAAAACTATGTCTCATTGACTAAAGGGGTTTATAGATCTAATAAGCAAAAGGAAATAAATTTTTAAAACATTTTAATAGATTTCAAAATTCTACTCAATTATCTCTTTCTTTATAAAAGAAAAAAGAAAAAATTAAGAAAAATCGGAAAAAAACTTAAAATTTTACTCATTGACATGCGTCTGCATTGCACCGTTCTGAGCACCATCAGCTACCATGTGCACCAATGCCTTATGCTCGACCGCATGCGCACATGATTCCTGATCATAGTTTTGCGCACTCATGAAGATATATTCTCTGAAATTATATGTGATTCAAAGGTTAATGAACCTACAAATTTCATTGAAGAAGTTGTTATTTTTAATTATTTAGCATATATTTTTGAATGATAGATATAATATCATCCAAAATAGGAGGGCAACTCATATGACACTGAAAATTCTACTAGTTGAAGCCCGGATCTTGATGTCAAAAGCAATTTGATTCTGAGTTTAGACTAACTTAGATCAAATGCTTAAAATATAATTAAAAACTTTGGGATATAAGTCGCTCCTAAATATGGAGTATTTATAATCAAATCGAGCATCTTGATGAGCCGAATCTACAAGCCTAAGATCTTCTAATTCTGACTTCATTTGAGCATTTAAATACTTAAAATACGAGATGATCAAAGAAATCATTTTGAGCCGTCCAATGGAGTGGTTTATATTTTGCACAAACTTACAGAAATTCCACTCATCTAATCTATAAATAGTCTCTCATTCTTCACATGAGAAGAGGCCAAGCTAAAGAGAAGAGAGAGTTATGATGCTTGAAGAACCTCAAATTCCACTCATCTAATCTATAAATAGTCTCTCATTCTTCACATGAGAAGAGGCCAAGCTAAAGAGAAGAGAGAGTTATGATGCTTGAAGAACCTCTAAACATAATTGTGTCACTAGCCGGCGTCGCGACCCTTCGATCATTGCGTCGACCATGCCATCGGTCGCCGCCAACCACCGCCATTTACCAACCCGTTGGTCCTCGCGCTTTCAACCCGCGTTGGTCATCGTGATCGTTGGCCACCCGTCTCATATCATCAACCATCTCATTAGTCTGCCGACCATGGTTGGCCACCACAGTCGGTCATCACCATCATTGGTCCGCTATTGACTGCCATTATCTCCACCCGCCGCACTGGGTCATCGTCACCCGGTCGCTACCATCACTGCCAGGCCGCTATATTGTTGGTCACCATCAACCGTGATCCGGTCACCTGCGTCGGTGCCACCACCGATTCGCTAAAATCATAGGCGACTCATTCACTATTGCATACCCAATAAGCATTCTGATACATTCGCATTTGTTGTCACTCGAGATTTTCGTTATCAGGCTTTCTCATATACAACTCTATAATTCCGTTATCGAAAAAACTTAAACTTTGTTCACCAAAATCGATATATAGTGGAACATTTTTACTGCACTAGGCCCCATAATTTTTTCCCTATTTTCAGAGTTTTTCATTTAAAAATCTTAGAGTTTCTCATTCTCTCTTCAAATATATGTGTGTGTGTTGGATTTCTCAGCAAGGATAAGACATAAAGTTTTATTCTACCACAACTGATTTTCTGGAATGCAACAATAATATTTTTAGTTTAATTATAAGTTGTTAACCTAAGAAGAAATGACATTAATTTAATTTATATATTATAACAGTTTTCAATATTTTTTATACTATTATTTTTAGAGAATTAAAGTGTTTTCCAAAATTAAAATAAGAATAACATCTATATTAACTAGAATAACATACAACAGAGATATTATAAAATGTGAGAATGGTAATGTTAATAAAAAATAATATGTAGTACAAAAATAAAAAAATAATATGTAGTTTGAATGACTCTAGGTCGCACACAGAATGATGGCGAACTAAAAGAAGGGAACTCATACTGTGAAGATATAAATGCCATCTGTTGTTGTTGAAGGAGATTTTGGGGGGTTTATATAACCCATTTTCCATTATGATATGCACTAGCACAACGGTAGGCCTAAAAAATAAAAATAATAATAATAAAATTTGGCACTATGAAAATTATTTAATCTCTCCATCTGCCACGCGAGCCCAAGTCGCCACAGTAGCAGCAACTGCTATTCTCATAATTTTTTTAAGCCTTCGTTTTTTTATTTGATCCAACTCCAGCGGTAGAGAAATCATCTGACCACTTCTTTATCATCTCCAATCTCCTGCTCCTTTTAAAATCTGATGATCCAACTTATCATCTCTCATCTGCTTCCAATTCGCCCATCCATTCCACAAGTCTTAACCAAACCGCAGGGAAAGGATATTGAAAAAGCAGAGTAGGCTCAGAAGTAGGAGGGGTTGCCCGATGAAAATATAGTGCAACGTGTGCGGCGTCAGTAGGCCGCCGTCTCTCTGCTTCGACGAGGTCGCTCTTTGCTTTGACTGCCACTTCAATATCGCCGGCGAACACCAGGAAACACCGCCACTTCTCTCTCGACAAAATTTTTAAAATAAGTTTAATCCTAATCTTAATTAGCAAGTTTAGGCCCAAAATTTTTTTTTTAACAAAATAGACATAATCATCGGTTGAACGACGGTGACGGCGTGGCGCCGTCGACAATAGGATTATCTGATTTGAATCTTAAGAACTTGATTCGTTGGAATATTAACAAAATTTCTACGTCTTTAAGTTAAATTTAAGATTGTGACCCGATTGCGGCTTTTATAAATCTATAAAAAATGCGTCTTCCGAAATTTCGGATATTTTATCGTGCTCAGTCATCTGATAATCTAGCAAAATTAGTATTGTTGAAATAAAATTTTCTACAACTTTCGTATTGGTTAAAATTTATAATTGTGACTGACACACAACAATTTTGGAAACTGTACAAAAAGCGATCATACATCTCATAACATTCTCATCCTATTATATATATATATATATATATATATATATATATATATATATATATATACTATAACAAGAAATAAAAAAAATTTAGTCTCTCTTACTTCAATGAACCTTTATACATAACATCTTTATCTTATTAATCCTTAAAGGTTAACATCATCCTTAAATAGATTGAAATATATTTTTTAACTAATCATGCCATAATTAGCATTTACACTGAAGAAAGAAAGCTCAGATAATTATATTAATAGTTAATATAAAAAATTAGAATAATTATGCTATAATTAACAAAAAATATATATTAAAAAAATACTTATAATAAGAGAATTGTTATGTGTCAGTTATCATAAATTTAAACTGAAAGTTGTAGAAAATTTTGTTGTTCAACAATACTAATTTCGATTCGATCGCATTTCAGATAAGTAAAATCGACATTCTTTCGAAATTTCATTTCGGAGCCATTTTTTGTATGTATTTTCACTAAGCGTAGAATTTATTGATAGTTGAGAAAAAGATCATTCAATAAAAATCGTTGTGTCCGTCATCCAGTTTTTTTATTTAGAAAAAACGTCGTCAGCCTTGTGACATGGCATGTCGGCCGGTCGTCAATTCAACTAACTATTTTGTTAAAAAATTTTTTTTGTGCCTAACGTGCTAATTAAGATTATGATTAAGACTAATTTAAAAAATTTTCCTTTCTCTCTCCTCCTCCCATCCTCTCATCCTTTGACAAAATTTTTAAAATAAGCACATTTAAAAATATAATTAGCGGATTAGTCATTAAAATAAAATTTAAAAGTAAGCACAATCCTCTATTTAATGGGTGATTGTACCTGTACGGTTAGTGCCAGTCCCCCGTTAAATTGGCGACTGGTCTAAAAAAAAAAAAAACACTAAATTAAAAGCTAATTTTGCTGTGGAGGACAAATAAAATAAAATTAAAAAAAAAAAAAAATCTAATTTTATAATTTTAATCAGTTAAATTTATATATATATATATATATATATATATATATATATATATATATATATATATAATATATTTTTAAGCTAAATAATTTATATAATATTGAAGCTAAATTTTATTATAAATTTATTATATATTTTTAAATATATGAGAGAACTCCATTCTTGTATTTTTACATATTTAAATTTAAAATTTCATATTTACATAAATATTATAAATTTTTTTAATTTTATATAAAAAAGATTATTAAATTTAAAAAATAAAATTTATCTTTTTTTATATAAAAATAAATATATTTCAAATATAAAATTTAGATATTCACCGCTCTCCATTGCAAAATTATAAAATTAGATTTTTTTTATTTTTTTATTTTTTTATTTTAGGCCAGTCGGCCTCCACAATAAAATTAGTTTTAATAATAATATTATTATTATTTTATTTTTTTTAGATCAATCGCCCATTTAATGGGTGACTGTACTTAAGTTTTAAATTTTTTTTTAATGCCTAATCCACTAATTATGTTTTTAAATATGATTATTTTAAAAAAATTGCCCTCATCCTCTTGCTCTCTACTACATTTACAAGGTTACCCTTTTCGCCCTCTATTTAAGCTATAACAATAAAAATGTGAAGTTAGAACTTTGAGACAATTAAACCAACAAATAAGAAGCGATTTTTTATTTCTTTGCAGCAGACAGAAGGAAAGGATCAGCGTGGATCACCGGGGATGATAAAGAAACTAGGTCCATGATGCCTTCCTTGGATTGCGGAGGTGACGAAAGGGAGGTTAACGGAAGAGATTTTTTATTTTATTTTCTATTAATAAGTTTAGAGTATAATGTAAATATATCTTTGAGTGTGAGATATATAATATTCAAAATTTTGTTATATATATATATATATAAATCTTCTCAAAAATATTTAAATTTTGATATTTATAAATATAGTAGTTTTATTCTACATGAAAGATGCATTTTACTTTAAAAAATGATTGTTCTATTTTTAATGTAATATTAAAATTTTTGATGTTATTTATATAAACATTAACTATTTGATATGTAATTAAATATATATATATATATATAAAGTTGAGTGAAGTATGAATTCTTATTGATTTTACATTCTCAGTATATTTTGCTCTGCTTGAAGTTATTTCAAAAACCATAAAATGCATAATTTACAAAATTTATAATTTCATGCTAAAATTAATCATATTTTTATTTTTTTTGTTATGATTTAATTTCATTGATATTATAATAAATACATTTATTTTTAAAATTTTAGTTAGCATAACATATATACACTTGCTAATCATAATTAGATTAGCTCTTAAATTTTGAGGATAAATTTATAGACATAGAATTAATGTAAGCATAACTTTATAATTTAAATGGACTGCATGAGCTATTTTTACTTATACTAAAGTTGTAATTATTATATTGATCGAAATCAAGCTAATTAGGGGAATCCCAAGTGATCACTTGCTCATTAAACATAATTTGAATCCTTATTAACAATAATTTGAGTTGATTAGGCAAAATAAATAAATTTGATTTTCATTAATTAGACTCCATATTTAATTGGCATAAAAATACTAAATGAGGCACTATGAAATTGTTGTTTGTATGATAAAAGATCTACTTGCTTTATCAATTTTTTGTGATTCATGCAAGTCTCTTTATGCGTTCAGAATTAGAGTGAAAGTTCTTAGCTTTATTGTAATCCGGCACACACATGTATTGAAAGAGTGAACAAGAAAACTCCATAATTTTACGTGAAAAACCCGAAGAGAGAAAAATACGAGTCCTAGCCGGTAAAAGCTTCAACTATATATTTGTTTTGGAGTATAAGTTTTCCCGATATGGGATTACAGATTTGTATATGAGAAGGGTTGACAATAAGAATCGAATCAACAACACAATATGTAGTCATGTTGAATCACAAGTGGCGAGTCGTTGGTGATGATTGATGAGGGTGGTACGGCTCAGCGGATGCGATAAGCGGCGGAAGGCCGCGTCGGTGGCCGATGATGGTGGCGAAGATGGTTGACCGATGACCGCGGCGAGGCCGGCGATAGTGGTTAAGCGGCCCGGCAGCAGCGGAGATTAACTGATGAGATGTAGCGGTGACCAGAGATAGTCGGCGGTGATCGGCGTCGGTGGTCGGCGATGAGCGAGGGTGGTCGGCGACCGTCGAGTGGTGGTGCGATTATGCTTGGAGGATTTTCAAGCTTTAGAGCTCTCTCCTCACTCTTGCTTGGGGCCCCCCTCATATGAAGAATGATGGACTATTTATAGATTTGAGGAGTGGCGTCTCTGTAAATATATGCAAAATCCGAACCATTCCCCTCCATCGGACGGCTCAAAATGATTCCTTTGATCATTTGATGTATTTTAAGCATTTAAATGCTCAGATGAAGTCAGAATTATGAGACCTTGCACTTGTTAGATCCGGCTCGTCGAGACGCTCGATTTGACTATAAACACTCCAAGTTTAAGAGCCATTTAGGGATTTAATTGATATCCTAAAGTTTCCAATGATATTTTAAGTGCTTGATCTCAACCAGTTTCAACTTAGGATCAACTTACTTTTGACATCAAGATTCATACTTCGATTAGTGGTATTTTAAGTGCCATATCAACTTATAACTTTGATTTAATAATAAATAAATATTTTGCAATTGACTTCACTATAATAATTAGTCTTTCTTAGCAATCAATGTCATATATATATATATATATATATATATATATATATATATAATGAATGATAAAATATTTTAAATTATTGGGCAAATTTCTAAATAAGTATGGTTTAAAATATAATTAATAATTTAAGTATCATTTAAAAAAAATAGAAATAGGTATAGTCCCTCACTGAGTGGGTGACTAGCCTACCACATCAACTATGACGTAGTAGGACAGCTAATTTGTGTGTGTGCTAAATTAAGCCTAGTTCTGAAGCTTCTGTAATGCTAGCCATGCTAACAACTGCAGAACAAATTTTTTTTATTTCAATTGGGTCACACCAAGTCATTAAGGTTAATTAATATTAGGCATATTGAAGTCATTAAGGATATGTACAATAGAGATATTACATCAAGGATCGACTTTAAGCCCTTATCTTTTTTTCTTTAGATATGGATGTTCTTACTAGGCATTTATATGAAGACTGTTGGTTTTCTTTTTCTCTCCGAATGGAGAAAAGAAATGACACCACATAGAGTTTAAGATATTTTATTTAGATGATTAAATACAACATTAAGGAATACACATATTATCTAGAAAGATAAACATGCTTTCCTATAATGGATTCAATCATTTCAATAAAAGACTCCTAAGGCTAATGGGTCTTTTGTGTACCAAAGTATTTTCCCTGAACTACATGGAAAAGTAAGAGGTCAATTTTATCCTAGATCACGGTTCCTATAAAGGCAAGCCTCATAATTAATTACATCTTAGGAAGGGTCTCTTCCTAAGAATACTCTCGATTAAAGAAATAAGTGGTTATTCCTAAAGACTAGTAAGGTAGCTTTCAAAGAATTGATTTTTAAAAATTTAATTGGGAGAGGTCCAAATTAGAGAGAGTTATTTTTAAGAGTCAAATGGAAAAGAGTAGGAAATTCCTATTGATACTGGGATGCCCAGCAGACATTTCATCTATCCTATGATTAGGATTAAATTTGAGATTTAATTTTAAATTTCAAGTTGTCATTTTCTTAGAAATCTTGAACTTAGATTCTAGCAGCACAAGACTACAGAAATGCTTAGGGTTGAAGACTTATTCTAAAAGGATGCTTTAACCTAGTCTGAGTGCTTGACACATGTCATGCTTGACCTAGTTCTATTCTTTGGAATCATTGGTCATTCTCTTCACTTGAAGGAACTAACCTATCCCGACTCTTTACGGACTTACAACTGGAGAAGGCCATAACACCACCTAACCATATTTTAAAACCATGAGAGTAAGTCCTTATGAATGCAAGATGGTGGCTGTTTGCAATTTTAGGAAAGAAATCTATGAACTAGACTTACTCCCTAATCCTAAGATCATGTAGGGTATGAAGATGCATATAACTAATGCATATTTTTAGATTTTAATAATTTTTGACTCGATTCATTTAGGCCATAGGAATACAATTTATGCCTATGCATGCAATTAGAAAAGATCATGGGCCAAATCAAAATAGAAGAAGGTGTACTTCCATCATAGGCTCTCAAAGGTCAAGCTAGGTAAAGATGGAATTCCTTCATTAATCAAGAGTGAAACAATATGATTATGCATGACATCACTAAGGGGTTGCTACATATTTTATCTTGTTTTAATACCTAGGCTTTTATGTGAATATTATGAGTTGTATTTATTTTTATGTTTTAGTTGATTTAGTTGGGTAGAAAATTTAGTTTATCCTATGAGCCTACATCCAGGCATACATCACAGCACAAACATAGCACAGAAAGAAACCTAAGAAAAGCATGATGTTTCTATTGCACACCCAAAATAAATCAAGCCAAATTAAATTATATAAGAAAAGGCCAATCTACTTGTACAAGGAAGAAGAAAATTGGGCGGTAGTTTTCTATACAACACTAGAACTACAAGTTTAGATCTATGGGTCTTCTTTCGGAAAGTCTCCTTCTTGGGGACATCCATGGGGCTCCCAGGGGACCACCACCATCTCTGGTTGGGTCTGCTAATCCTAGACCCATAGATCCTAATTCTAAGCTCAAATTTACATTTAAAATTTAAAGAAAATCTAAGCCACAAAGATGTTAGGAAATACACACACACAAAAGCATTTATATTTCACAAACATATGGGCTTAGCAGTTGCTTGCCAAGCCCACCTATCATGGACTATGTTAAGGGATTTTTACACGCAAAGATAATTTTATGATTTATTTATTACGATCCCTTTAACACAGTCCCTAAAATAATGTTAAATCTAGAAAGAAAACATCCGGTCTAACACAAACAAGCTAGCATCGGTCTAAAACAATACACCACCACAAACATGTGAAGCACATCACAACATATCGAGATTAAAGAAAATCACATCTAACCTAGATCTAGGTCCAGTGACAAATCTAGTGTGTGTAGAAGTGGGGTTTGTGTGGTAAGTCTTTCTTGAGCCTTTAAGTTTAAGTTTTGAAGTTTGAAAAATTAGTTTAATTTTTTACCATTGGTTGGTTTCAATTCAAATGATTTAATGATTTAATTTTTTTTATGTTCATTTTATTTTGGTTAAAGTTGTATAGGTTTTCAAGAATGAGAGAATGAATTTCATTTTTAGGTGAAACTCACTTTATTCACATCCTAAATCTAATGAGTTTCCAAAGTCTAACTAAAATCCTTAAGTATTTTAATTAATCCTTTTGATTTTATTTATGTTTGGGTTTGATTTATGTTATTTCATTTTATTTGAATTGCTTTTGTTTGATTTAATTTATTTGATTTATTTCATTTTGAATTAAGTTATATGGATTTCATTTGATTTGGCTTATGTTATTTTAAAGAGTTTGATTTAAGTTTGATTTCATTCAATTTAACTTAAGATGTTAAATTATGAATTTATAAGCTTAAGTTTTAAGTCCATTAATATGAATTAATATCTTAGGTTTGTTCATAGATTATTCTTAAAATACTTAGGTTAATTACTTGATCGATTTGATTAATCTAGGTTTTAAGTTTATTATTTAAATTCATTAAGGATAAATGGTTTTATTAAATTTAACTTAAGGTTATTTAATTATATTTGAATTTCATTAAGTATTGATTTTCTTAAAATTTTGTATTTGATTAAATTCTTTGACTTAGAAAGTTTTAATGAATTACCTAAGTATTTGATGTTTATTTGATTGGTTCAATTTATTTGTTGATTTAATGAATTGATTATTCTTAATTATTATTTAGTTCATATTGACCTAGAGATTTGGAAAATTCAAGAATTCCAAATTTATAGACCAATTGGTTTGATAATTATGACAAGTGGGGTTTCATGCCAATTTTATGTTCTAAAGTTTGGTTTAATTGAGATGTAATTAGGGGTAATTAAGGTTTTAATTATTTAAAACCTAAATTTGATTAATTTATTAAGATTAATTAAGAGATTTTATTTTTACTTATTACTAAATACCTTTCCAATGAGGGTTTATTCATAATTTTGGTTAAGATTTATTATGATTTAATTAAGTTCAAGTAATTTAATTGAATTATTTTATTCTTTTAATTATCAAATTAAATTAATTAAGTTCATATTAAGTTCATATTAGTTTAATTAAGTTAATTATTATTAATGTTCATTATTTTGATTTAAGATTATTAAATTAAAATTTTTAATTATTTTATTAAAATTAATTTATTTAATTTAAGGGTTAACTCACATAAAATTTTTAATTTCATTTTATTAATTAAATCCCAAAAAATTTACCTAAGGTATGTTTTAAGCTTAATTTCATTTCCCCAAAGTTTCAAATTAATTGGATTATTAATTTAAGAGTAATTAAGGTTTAATTTTTTTTAAACCTAAATTAAGGAAAAATTCACCTAAAATTGGGGTTTTAATTTCTATGGATTTCTCATCAAGAGAATCCATAGAGCTTTTATTTATATTTATGATTTTTCTTTGATTTTTATATGTTTTTGAAGTTTTTTTAAATTAATTTGTTTTTAACGGTTTTAAGTTTTTTAAGTTAATGCATGTTTTAACTAAAATGGCGGGAGCTTTGGATTAGATCAAAGATGATGGTCGGATGATCCGCGGTTTGATCAAAATGGCGTCTGCGGGTTGATCCCCAAGGACATCCGTGTCAGCGATCGGATTCCCTATTCTCGTGATTCTAAAGGATTTAATCTAACAGGATCTAGACCATCCATTTCTTTTAAAAGAAATGGGGTCGTCCCTCAAACCTGAGTGGACCGTCCGTGGTATTTGGTTAATAGCTTTTGATATACTTAACCAAATTGGATGATTTAAAGTGCTACATGATCATTGAAAGATCTTTTCAATCCATGCTTGATCTGGAGAACAACCGAATTGATCAAGGCCAAAACTTTAAGAAAAGAGGGGTTGTTAATGCATACCTTGATTTAGGAGCTTTAGCGTTGAAATCAATTCCACTAATGATTCTTCAAGAAAGTGCTCAAAGGAATTGAGAATTCCTTGTGGACACTCTCCCGCTTTGGATTGAATTTTGTTTTGGTGTTCAATGATTGAGAGCACTTGCAGGGAGGGGGGGATTTCGTTTGGCTTTGGTTTGATGTGGGATGTGTGTGCTTTTCTTGCCTTGAGAGAGTGTGTGCTTGTTTCCTCATGGCGAAACTTTTTATGTTCTCTCCTTTTTTTATCTTCTCTCCTTGGTTGCTTTCTATGCTTGATTGCCACCTTCACTTGAAGGCGCATCTTTGAAGGTAGTATGGGATGAGGATAGGAAGTGGAGAAGAATTGGCATTTTCTTCCCATTTTCCTTTTTTTAATTCTCTTTTTTATTTATTTTGCATTTATTATTTCCATGCAATATGACATTATCATCTTAGTTTGAATTAAAATTATGATATGCTCAAATTAATCTCAAAATAGATTTGAGATTTAATTGCATTTGAGTTTTCTTAGGGATTTGAGATTAACTTTTCCTTTGAATTTATTTAGTTTATTTTTTAATACCATAATGTAATTTGATGATCAATTGCATTATGATTTAATTAAACCATTTAATTTGATTTTAAATTTAATTTCATTTTAACTCATTTTGCTTAAAATGGGTTGGGTATGATTTCAAATGAGTTCAAATGATCAATTTAAATTCAAATGAAATGGGTTTTCTTTCATTCATTTTAATTTGGTTTATTTGAGTTAATCCAAATTGAAAATTTGGATTGATTCTACCTATATAAAATAGGTTAGAATAAACTCAAAAAGATTTTCTAGGACAGGTGAGATGTCCTAACATTGAATTAAGAAAATCTATTTGAGATTAGGATCTCAAATGCCAAATTAACCTCATCCAAAATGAGGTCAACAAATGGACCCCCAATATGTGTAGTGGATTAACTAGACACGCACATATTGCGTTGACAAGTTGATCAACATACAAGTGACTTTGATTTTTGATTTGAATTTTATTTTTTATTTTGAGTGAAAGATAGGTATGTATAATCTTTCTTGGAGTGTGATTCATTTTAGAAACTTAACTTTACATTAAGTTATAGGATGAAGAAGAATGCTTAGGAATAGCCCAAAGATTGGTCTAAAATGCAATCATTATGCTCAAGGAAAATGCCTTTGGGGACTTACTCTTTCTTGAGAATATTGGTGACTCATGTGATTAGCTAATAAGATGGTTAATGATCCATCCTAGCTAAAGAGAGGAGAGGGGCCTTTAAAGACTTGATCCAATCCTCAAAAGCTATGCTGGGGAGAAGAGGCTTGAAATGCTTGATTCTACTCCACAGCACTTTGACTGCTAAACAGGGGTCACATGGACTTGATCCTGTTTAAATAGTTAAAGAAATAGGGCCTTCAATGGCCTGATTCCATTCCTTAGAAGTTTGAATAGGATGCCAACTGGGGACTTAATCCTATATGATTAGAAAGAATGCACTAAGGGACTTATATCTTTGCTATTAGAAAGGGTCATAAAGACTTAATCCAATCTAACTCCTGTAGCATGAAAGGGGCCTTGATGGCTTGTTCCAATCATGTACACGAAGGTAGGATGCCGACTGGGGACTTACTCTTGATGATTAGAAAGAAGGCCGATTTGGGACTTATATCTTTTTGGCTATTAGAAAGGGGTCATAAAGACTTAATCCAATCTAACTCGCCTGTGTAGCATGAAAGGGGCCTTGATGGCTTCCAATCATGTACACAGGTAGGATCCGGGGACTTACTCACGATGATTAGAAAGAAGGTGGGGACTTATATCTTTCGGCTATTAGAAAGGGGTCAAAGACTTAATCCAATCTAACTCACTGTAGCATGAAAGGGGCCTTGATGGCTTGTTCCAATCATGTACACCAAGGTAGGATGAGGGACTTACTCTATGATTTAAAGAAGGTGGGACTTATATCTTTTTTGGCTATTAGAAAGGGTCATAAAGACTTAATCAATCTAACTCTTATAGCAATCATGTACACGAAGGTAGGATGCGGGGACTTACTCTAATGATTAGAAAGAAGGCCGACTTGGGACTTATATCTTCTATTAGAAAGGGGTCATAAAGACTTAATCAATCTAAAGGTGTAGCATGAAAGGGGCCTTGATGGCTTTATTCCAATCATGTATAGGTAGGAATGGTGCCAAGGGCTTGCTCCAAACTATTAGGTGGTATGGATGAGAAAGGGGTCAAAGACTTATTCCTAATCCTCAGTTATGACTAATAAGCAGAGTCCCAAGACTTAATCTTACTTGATTAGTCAAACTCAATGAAGGGTGATGGAAGGTTTGCTTCCATTTCTTGACACTAATACTCCTCACATGAAGATGTTTAGTTAGGAGGTTTCAAAGAGTTGGAATTTATTTTGATGGAAGACATGGGTATATTTTGGACCCAATGCTTTTATTATACATGAGCATAAATTCATCATTTTCCTTTTTTATATCTCAAAGTTACAATAACCATGCTAGATGTCTAATTCATTGAAGGAAAGACATCATTGGGTAATCGAGAATTCTACCTCTTTGAGCTTGCATGTGACTGTAGTTCTTTAGTAAGAATCAAAGTCAACCGGTGCTTCTCAAATGAAATTTCATTTTCTTTTTTGTTTGAATATGTATGTTATTTTACTTTGTTGACATGAATCAGACTTATAATGCATTCTCTTGATTCAATGAAGATCAAGATTCCTTTAAAGCTTTCTAAAGTGAATGAGAATCAAGATAATCTTTTGGATTCTCATGAGACACAAAATTCTTATCCCTTAGCAATAAGAGATTTGAAAGGATTAACTTATTAGAAATTTAGATTCTCGATAAGTTTGAAATTGAATTTCTTCATTGATTTATTATTATAAAATGAAATCTCATAATTTTTCTTTGATAATTTCTTATTTTTGCATTTTGATCCTTACATTTTACTACAAGGTCTTTGAAATTACTTCAAAAGTAAATTTCAAGACTCTATATATAACAGATTTCTTCTATTTTCTTTTTTCTTTATTTATTTTTTTTTTTTATTTTTTTCTACCTAATTGAAAGTGGGATTATAAGAAATCTTTATCATGACCCTTTTAAATTGTCTAATATTTTGAGATTGAATGATATGACTATAATAGAAGATTCTTATAAGGATTCGAATGTCATATCATATGCTTTCAATTTTTTTTTATAATTTTCTTGATTTGACAATTTTTTTGATAAGTTATCCTTAAGAAGGATAATCTTATGCATGAAAATGTTTTTGATTTTAAAATGAAATATGGGTAATATGAACCCATTTTCAAGGTAAAGATTCTACCCTAGTCCCAAGATGCGGGTCATATAATGATGTTAGCTAATAAAAAAGAATATTTTCTTCTTATGTAGAACCATCATTTTCTAGCTTTTAATTTTAGCAAATTTTGCTTTTCTTTTGGAATTTGACCACAGTCATCAAGGGACTTAATTTATTGAAAATGTCATCAAGCTTAAGTTTATGGACGCAACATCGAGATCATTTTAATTTTATTTCCAGATAAAGTAGTCTTGAAACCCAAAAGATAGCTTGATCAAATCATCAATAGCTAACTCATTAAAGAGTTAGATCACTGATATCATCTTGTCAATTGTGGAATTGGTTTTTCTTCAAATTCTAAGGGTGCATCCCGAACTTGAAGACTATATAAATCTCCAGACACATCTAAACAACATTGATGCAATGTGCTAGAGTGCCTTTTGACCCAAACTACTTAAGCTTTTTTAACTTACAATGGATATAATTCCATAACTTTTCTTGTTTATGGTTATAGGCCACTTTGGAATCAGTATACTCAATGAGACCTTTGCCATACAAGGATATGGACCTCTGGAAAGAAGATCCACTATCTTTTCTTTTAACCAAGCGAGCTCACCCAATCATGGCAAAGGCTAAAATGACAAAGTATGATATCGCTTATTTTGTTCAGTAGGGATAATTTGACTTCTAACCTACACTTCATTTTGATGTGGAGAAGTTTAAAGTTAAAAATGTCTACATTTAAAATTTTCCATCCTTTTGCTCTTGGATATAGTCCTTCATCCCCTTACTTTTCTTTCTTTCTTTCTTTTACTAATATTGATTTCATTTGTTTTAATGAAATATTATTAATTTTCCTATTTACAGATTTTAAGAAGATAAATGTATTTATTTCTAAAGATGGAAAGGTTACATTTTAATTTTCTAGTTAAAGATTCACTTAAGATAAATGTATTTGATTTCATTTTTAACATTTCTTGAAATGATGACTCCACTAAATGATTTGCTAGAAATTTGATGTATTTGACCTTTTATTAAATACAATATTTTATTATTTTTTTTTTATGATTCAAGTCTTTTGATTGGTCATATATTATGATCCAACATTTTATTTCTTTTTCATCTTTTCATGGACAACAAATCTAGTAAAGTCATTTAGATTGATAAAATGACTTTCTAATGATGTTACACTTCTTTGAATTCAAAATTATTTAGTGGAGTCATTTAAGATTAGAATAATGACTTCCTTGAAAACTTTACACTTGAAATCAATTTTCTATTGGAATCAAATATTTGTGAGGTCATTTAGAGTATGAATGATATTCCTAAAGACTCAACACTTTAGAATGAATATGAACATCCTTCAATAATCAATATGTGTGTTTTTTTTATTTCATTCCTTTTTATTCTCTCTTTTTTTTATTTATTTGGGACTGGATAGGACCATCCAAGAGCATTTAAATATGTTTCACCAATTCCTAAGTTGCTCTTTTTCATGTTTGAATTTTGGCTTCAACCAACAATGTGATTTGAAATTAAGTTCTTTTCTAAGTTGAGATTTTAAGATTGAATTTTCATGAATAAAACTACTTTCTTTATTTGATTGAATTTATATGGCATCAACTTATCAAATCTTGATTAGAATTGAGCCTATATAAATTCATTCTTATATTTATATTTGATGTTGATCGGATCAACATATATTTTGGAGATTTTCTTCTTTTAAATTTTCACATAAGATGTTAATAAGTTCTTAATAGTCTATCTTCATCATAGAAGATAACCCTAGAACTTCTTTACATTGGAATGCCACATCGAAGTTGCTTATAGTTAAGTAAGAAGACAAATTACATGATTATGTAATGCTTTACTTTTCTTTTCTTCATCATTTTATTATTTCATATTTCATTTTTTATAGCATTTATGATTCTTGATTTTGTAACTTCTCTAAGATAGGAAAATATCATATTTTGAAGATGATTTCTTTTCCATTTCTTTTCAATGTCATTTGAGGTGGTATGACTCTACCATTTTGAATTTTTAATTCAAGAATTTCCTTTTATATATGAAGGGAAGGTAGGTCTAACTCTATCCTCAATAGATCAAAGACCTCATGATCTATTCATTTATAAGATCATCATTTAAAAGAGGACCCTCTAGGGTAGATGATGTGCTATTAGAAAGTCAAAATTTGACATTCTTTTTATAGCACATATAAGATTAAAAGGTAATCTCGACTGATGGATCTTTGACCACCATACTTGGCTTAACAAGATAATAGATAGGTCATAAGACATTGCAAAGGGTTCTCCATAGATTCACTTTTATTGATGAAAGCATATAATGCCTTAGTCTTAATTTTTTCATTCATTTGGGCCGACAAGTCTAAGTGATTTATCATCAACTTACGAGGAGATAGAAGTTTCATATTTTTTTACTCTAGAGATAGAAATATCATCCTTAGGACCCAATCTAAGGTCATGATTTCTTTAGAAGGATTAACTTCTTCATTTATTTTCTTTTCTTGATTTAAACCTTAATTACTCACAGCCAATCATGGAATATCATTTCATTCAATGGGAGAAAACTCATTAAGAAAGTTGATTTAAATTTTATTCATTTCAACTTTATCAAGAGAATCATAATCTTTTTGTTACCCTCTCTTTTCTTCTATTGATTTGAAAAAAGTAAATCTTGTCACTTTATTTTTGTTTATATTATGTCATCTTCCTCTTTTGACTCTCTCTTAAACTCTTAAGAATTTAAGATTTTGGAAAGGTCTAAAAGAGGTTACCTCAAGTCACTCCTTAGAATTGGCCAATCAACTTGAGTAGTTGGTTTTCCAATATTCTAGTGGACTTGTAGAAATTAAGATTAAAGCTGATTTGCATTCATGTATAATTTTCTTCTATAAGAATAGAGATTTTCATTGAGTTCCTTAATCAACCTCTGCCTGAAGTCAATAAGGAATTCTCTTTTTGGGATGATTTTTTTTATTATTCTTTTCTAAATGCAATTCAAACTTCAATCATGGCAGGGAAAGGGGCAATAGGTACAACTATGCCTCCTTTTGATTTAAGTTTTCTCAAGTTTTAAAGGAATACCTTCATTTCAATTTACATCCTTAGGTGTTTTAACACCTTTTGAATGCAGTAGAACAAAGGGTGTTCATTCAAGGACCATATCCTGATTCTCTTTAGCTCTAGTACAATGCCAAAGTAAGATCAAGGATAAGTTTAATTTTGAGGCTTTATTTTTGAATATTTGCTTTTAAAATCTTGAAGTACTTTTCATACTTTTTAAATTTGATATCTTTTTCATATTGAATGGTTTCAAATCTTGACTAGATTTAGGTCATAGAGATGACTTGATTTTTATTTATTTCTCTCACCTCTCATTTTATTTTGGGATTTGGTTCTAGGACCCAATCGCTTTAACTATGATAAACGAAGAGTTCTAGAACCTCTATTCAAGATGTTGGATAAGCTCAACCATGAATGAAATGGAGAGGTATCCAATGGAAAGAAAGGCAGTCTTGGCCGGTGAGTGGCACTAGTACACTGCCGATATATAGAAATAACCATCTATTTCTAAAGATGGAGAGAGGAACCATTCCCAGAGTCAGAAAAAATATGTTGGTTTCTTTTCTCTCTGAATGGAGAAAAGAAATGACACCACATAGAGTTTAGGAATATTTTACTTAGATGATCAAATACAATATTAAGGAATGCACATATTATCTCAAAAGATAAACATGCTTTCCTATAATGGATTCAATCATTTCAATAAAAGACTCCTAAGGCTAATGGGTCTTTCGTGTACCAAAGTATTTTCCCCTGAACTACATAGAAAAGTAGAACCAGGTCAATTTTATCCACGGGATCATGGTTCCTATAAAGGCAAGCCTCTATAGTTAATTACATCTTAGGAAGGGTCTCTTCCTAAGAATACTCGATTAAAGAAATAAGTGGTTATTCTAAAGACTACTAAGGTAGCTTTCAAAGGATTGATTTTGGAAATTCAATTGGGAGAGGTCCAAATTGGAGAGAGTTATTTTTAAGAGTCAAATGGAAAAGAGTAGAAATGTCTATTGATCGGGATGCCCGTAGACATTTCATCTATCATGATTGGGCTTAAATTTGGGATTTAATTTTAAATTTCAAGTTATCATTTTCTTAGAAATCTAGGACTTAGATTCTAGCAGCACAAGACTATAGAAATGCCTAGGGTTGAAGACTTATTCCTAAAGGATGCTTCAGAACCTAATCTACAGGTGCTTCTGACACATGTCAGATGCTCGACCTAGTTCTATTCTTTGGAATCATTGGTCATTCTCTTCACTTGAAGGAACTAACCTATCCCGACTCTTACGGACTTTACAACACGGAGAAGGCTACACCACCTAATTGCATTTTAAAACCATGAGGCTAAGTCATATGAATGCAAGATGGCTGGGCTATTACAATTTTAGGAAAGAAATCTATGAACCTAGACTTACTCCCTAATCCCTAAGATCATGTAGGGTATGAAGATGCATATAACTAATGCACATTTTTCGATTTTAATAATTTTGACTCAGATTCATTTAGGCCATAAGGATACAATTTATGCCTAATGCATGCAATTAGAAAAGATCATTGGCCAAATCAAAATAGAAGAAGGTGTACTTCCATCATAGGCTCTCAAAGGTCAAACTGGGTAAATGGAGTTCCTTCATTAATCAAGAGTGAAACAATATGATTATGCATGACATCCACTAAGGTTGCTACATATTTTATCTTATTTTAATACCTAGGATTTTATATGAAATATTATGAGTTGTATTTATTTTTATGTTTGGTTGATTTAGTTGGGTAGAAAATTTAGTTTATCCTATGAGCTACATCGGGCATACATCACACAAACATAGCAGAAAGAAACCTAAGAAAAATATATTTCTATTGCACCCAAAATAAATCAAGCCAAATTAAATTATATAAGAAAAGGCCAATGCTGGGTAGTCTTGTACACCCTGGAAGAGAAAATTGGAAGTTGCTATACCCTTACAACTACAAGTTTAGATCTATGGGTCTTCTTTCGAAAGTCTCCTTCTTGGACATCCATCGGCTCCCAGGACCACCACACCATCTCCTGGTTGGGTCATCTTCTACTAATCCTAGACCCCATAGATCCTAACCTAATTCTAAGCTCAAATTTACATTTAAAATTCAAAGAAAATCTTAAGCCCTGCAAAACAGATGTTAAGAAATACACGCAGCATACAAAGCATTTTATATTTCACAAGCATATGGGCTTAACATTAGTTGCTTGCCAAGCCCACCTATCCTATGGACTATGTTAAGGGATTTTTAGCACCTACAAGCAAACGATAATTTTATTATTTATTTATTACAGCAATCCCTTTAACACAATCCCCTGTAGAAAACAATATTAAATCTAGAAAGAACACCCTACCATCTAGTCTAACGAACAAATAAGCCTAGGCATCCAGTCTAAAGTAATACACCACACAGACATGTGAAGCACAACACAACATATCATTGGAGATTAAAGAAAATCAGCGATCTAACCTAGATCTAGGATCCGTGACCTGAGAAATCTAGTGTGTGTAGAAGTGGAGTGGTGAGTCTTTGCTAGGCCTTTAAGTTTAAGTTTTGATGTTTGAAATTTTAATTAGTTTAAATTTTACCATTGGTTGGTTTCAATTCAAATGGTTTAGTGATTTAAATTTTTATTTTTATGTTCATTTTATTTGGTTAAAGTTGTATAGGTTTTAAGAATGAGAATAGAATGAATTTCATTTTTTAAGTGAAACTCACTTTATTCATCCTAAATCTAATGTGGTTTCCAAAACTAAAATCCTTAAGTACTTTAATTAATCCTTTTGATTTTATTTATGTTTGGGATTGATTTATATTATTTCATTGATTTGAATTACTTTGTTTGATTTAATTTATTAGATTTATTTCATTTTGAATTAAGTTATATGGATTTCATTTGAGTTGGCTTATGTTATTTTAAAGAGTTCGATTTAAGTTTGATTTCATTCAATTTAACTTAAGATGTTAAACTATGAATTTATAAGCTTAAGTTTTAAGTTCATTAATATGAATTAATATCTTAGGTTTGTTTATAAATTATTCTTAACTTAAAATACTTAAGTTAATTACTTGGTCTAATTTGATTAATCTAGGTTTTAAGTTTATTATTTAAATTCATTAAGGATAAATGGTTTTATTAAATTTAACTTAAGGTTATTTGATTATATTTAAATTTCATAAAGCATTGATTTTCTTAACAATTTTGTTATTTGATTAGATTCCTTGACTTAGAGAGTTTTAATAAATTATCTTAATTATTTCTGATGTTTATTTCAGATTGGTTCAATTTATTTGTTGATTTAATGAATTAATGATTATTCTTAATTATTATTTAGTTCATATTGACCTAGAGATTTAAAAATTCAAGAAATAAAAATTTATAAGCTAATTAGGTCTCAAATAATTATGACAAGTGGGGTTTCATGCCAATTTTATGTTCCTAAAGTTTCAGTATAATTAGAGATGTAATTAGGGTGTATTTAAGGTTTTAATTATTTTATTAAAACCTAAATTAAGATTAATTTATTTAGATTAATTAAGATATTTTATTTTTTACATATTCTACACTAAAATACCTTTCCAATGAGGATTTATTCATAATTTTTGGTTAACTGGTTGATTTATTATGATTTAATTAAATTCAAGTAATTTAATTGAATTATTTTATTCTTTTAATTATCAAATTAAATTAATTAAGTTCATATTAAGTTCATATTAGTTTAATTAAGTTAAATTATCATTCTGATGTTCATTACTTTGATTTAAGATTATTAAATTAAAATTTTATAATTATTTTATTAAAGGGTAATTAATTTATTTAATTTAAGGGTTAACTCACATAAAATTTTAATTTCATTTTATTTCAAAGAATTAAATCCCCAAAAATTTACTTAAGGTATGTTTTAAGCTCAATTTCATTTCCCCAAAGTTTTAAATTAATTAGATTATTAATTTAAGAGTAATTAAGGTTTAATTTGTTTCAATTAAACCTAAATTAAGGAAAATTCACCTAATAAAAATTGGGGGTTTTAATTTCAGTGGATTCCTCTCATCAAGGCAAATCCATAAAACTTTTATTTATATTTTTATAATTTTTCTTTGATTTGTTATAATGTTTTGAACTTTTCTGAATTTTTTTTAAATTAATTAAATCGTTGCTTAACGATTTTTAACGATTTTTAAGTTACGAGTCCCACACGTTTTAACTAAAATGAGCGGGATTAGCTTTGGACCGTCCGATCAAAGATCGGACGGTCCTTGATGATCCCGCAATTTTGCGGGATCAAGTGCGTGTCACGCACGGGTTGATCAATCGAGACGTCGATCGGATGGGTCCTTATTCCTGATTCCTAAAGGATTTAATCAAATTAACAACCTGATGGACCGTCCATTTCTTTTAAAGAAAGCGGGCCGTCTCTCTTCCTCAAACCCTGGGGCCGGATCGTCTGGTATTTGGTTAATAGCTTTTGATATACTTAAACAAATTGGATGATTTAAAGTGCTACATGATTATTGAAAGATCTTCTTTCAATCCATCCTTGATCTCCGAGAACAACCCTTATGATCAAGGCCAAAAGCTTTAAAGAAAAGGGGTTGTTAATGGCATACCTCGATTTAGGGAGCTTTAGACGTTGAAATCAGTTCCACTAGCTCTGTTTCTTCAAGGGAAAGTCCTGCTCCAGAAGAATTGAGCTAATTCCTTGTGGGTTGACCTCTTTTCCAAGCTTTAGATTGAATTTTTGGTTTTGGTGTTCCCAATGGTTGAGAGCACTTGGAAGGAATGGGGGATTTCGTTTGGCTTCGGATTTGATGTGGGATGGTGTGTGTGTGCTTTTCTTGCCTTGAGAGAGTGTGTATATACTTGTTTCCTCATGGCCAAAACTTTTTATGTTCTCTCCTTTTTTTATCTTCTCTCCTTGGTTAGCTTTTCTATGCTTGATTGCCTGCCGTCACTTGAAGGCAGCCATCTTTGATTAGAAGGTAGTATGGGATGAGGATAGGAAAAAGTGGAAGATGGAAATTGACATTTTTCTTTCTTCCCATTTTCCTTCTTTTTTTTTAATTCTCTTTATTTATCTATTTTTCTTTTATTATTTCCATGCAATATGACATTATCATCTTAGTTTGAATTAAAGTATGATATGCTCAAATTAATCAAAATAGATTTGAGATTAGATTTAATTGCATTTGAGTTTTCTTAGGGATTTGAGATTAACTTTTCCTTTTGAATTTGTTTAGTTTATTTTTTAACACCATAATGTAATTTGATGATCAATTGCATTATTATTTAATTAAGCCATTTAATTTGATTTTAAATTTAATTTCATTTTAACTCATTTTGCTTAAAGTGGGTTAGGTATGATTTCAAATGAGTTCAAGTGATCAATTTAAATTCAAATGAAATGGGTTTTTTTTTCATTCATTTTAATTTGATTTATTTGAGTTAATCCAAATTGAAAATTTGGATTGATTCTACCTATATCAAATAGGTTAGAATAAACTCAAAAGATTTCTAGGACTAGGTGAGGCGTCAAACATTGAATTAAGAAAATCCTATTTGAGATTAGGATCTCTCAAATGCAAAGTTAACCTCATCCAAAAATGAGGTCAACAAAGACTATTGAGGATCGACAATTAGGCATATTCAAGTCATTTACATCAAGAATCGACAATTTTTTACCTTTGTGTATGCTTTTGCTAATGTAATTCTTCTTGTTGATAAGACTATTGAGTGAGTCCAAGAGAAGCTTGAATTATGGAGGTCAACCTTAGAGTCTAATGGTTTTCATTTAAGTAGATCTAAAACTAAATATATGGAGTATAATTTTAGTTGTATAAGTTACAGTGTTAGTGTTGTGATATTAGGTAAACAAGTCATTAAAAGGAGTGAGTGATTCAGATATTTAGGCTATACTATTCAAAATGATGGTGAAATAGATAGTATAAGAGAAAAGAAAAAAATTACTTGTATCCAAACACATAGAAGATTACCAAAATAATGCCATACAATAAAGTTCCAAAATATATAGAAAGAAATGGATCGTCTACTATAGCACAATCTAAAGAGAAAAATGAAACATACATGAACTAATAGTACGGACACCAGCCACACTATCTAGCGACTAACGCCTCCATCTGCATGGAATCACTCTAGGTGTGTATCAGTGCACATGGTGGATGATCATGCAACTGATGGTGGCCCTCTAATGCAAGATCTTCAGAAGTCTGCGTAGGATAGTCCTATGACAGGAAGAAAGGTGACTATGACTCATACATTGGCTGGTATGTAGAAGGACCTCGATCAACATATATAGATGGTTCGACACCCCAGTCATGCTATAGGACATCCTATGTAAGCTTCGATTCATAATGTGGGTCGCCGATATGTATCTACAACCTCAAGACTCTGCATAACACCTCATACCTATCTACAGCTTCATATAACTCATGCTCATCTATACGACTGAAGTACTGCTGAAAGATATCCTGAGTCATCAAGATGTGCTTTGATTGCATGAAAAAATAGCATGTAAAATTAGTCTCAGCTAGGTATGTAACATATTGAATTTAACATAATACTTATGTTAACGCTTACATATATGCGCTCTATAGGTGCTTTGGGATAGTAAGTGGTGGGAGGATGTTGCTGACATATAGAAGCAAGATCTAAACCAAAATATGTACTGATTGATAGCCGTCGACCTATCCTCATCTTCATCCAAGCCCTCAACTATGTAATCCCTCCCCTTCTCCCAAGCGGCAATGTGCACCTGGTGGTTATCAGCCTAGTCTACATCTACTTTACCTCGACCATCAACCCTTTTGAAAGTAGGGTCAACTGGTGCCGACCAAGTAGGAACATAGGCGAAATTAAAATAATACTTATAATATCGGGAGGTCTATCCACGTAGGGAGGCTATGCTAGGTGGACCTCTCTGAGGAGTTTATTTGTGGTGTCCTCCCAGCATGGCCCGATACTCTTTAATAGGTGGGGGGTGCTCCTCCGCCATTGTACCTGTGGAGAAAAACATATGTAGTAGTTAGTGTCAAGCAATTACAAATTTTCAAAAAAAGTTATAGTGTAAAGTAAGCTAAAAAAAGAGAATAAGTAAAAATATATAAAGCAGTTCTATTGTAATATACCTTCTTGTTGACATTGTGTGGGCACGATGACCTATTGTTGCCAATTGTCATAGACTGGGTTACTACTAGCTTTTCATCCATTGTATTTTTTGAACCTAGTGGTACGAGGCCACCTTCTGAAAATTAGGTGGCAACAATTCTATTAAATCTTGCTCATCACTATAATGATCAAGCAAAGTGTAGAACTTCATTGAATATGGGAGCTTATCTGGATGCAAAGTGTATCTTGTGACACACAAGTGATTTAATCTTCTGAATCCCAGCGCAGCAATAGCATGCGGGCATGACCAATGATATATAACTATCTTATTACAACTACAGCTACACTGACCATTATCTAATAAATTAACTCTAAAAGATCACGACCTATCAAAGCATCTCGAGGGTTGATGTTCAGTTGGAAATGTCTAGCTTCCCTTTCAATATGTTGTAACATGGTTGATGCCCTTTGGGTGAACATAAATAAATTGGCCTCCTGCTGTTGAGTTGCAGTGGCAAGTATTTTCATAAACAATGCAACTAAATTATAATAAATAGTAGTGATTAATGCTTAAATTGGAAAACTATGTGCATGTTTATGAACACCATTAAAACATTCAGATGTATTGATCATCATTGTACCATAACACATTCTACCATCATGCACTAGTCACCATTTAACTGGGTCTCGTTCCACAAGCCATTTGTGAGCTTCTTCTTTCATATTTTTTTATATCTATCATATATTAATTAAACTCACGAATGTCATTAGTGTTTCCAGCCATATACATTTTCTGGCAAAGAAATTCAACATCATAAATTCTCAATCTATGTATCACCTTTTTGAAATTCTCATGCAGATGATGCAAACAGTGTTTGTGAGCGGCCCATAGAAAAATATCTCTACACCCATGTAACAAACTAGAATGCTTATTAGATATTATGCACAAATCACATCTAGCTTACAACATAGCTAGCATATCATGTAAACACATTAAGAACCATAGCCAAGAATCAGTCGACTCAGATTCAATGACAGCAACGGCCAGAGGGAACAAACCATTGTTTCCTTCTATTCCAGCAGCATTAAGTAAGGTACCATAGTATTTGCCTAACAATAATGTGCTATCTAAACTGAGGACATGGTGACAACTACCCCAGCCCAAAATGGAAGGACCAAATGTCCAGAAAAGTCTCTAAAATCATTGTATACTGCTAGAATGAATTCTATCTTGTACTAGGTAGTTACCTGGCACTTCCATGAAAAGTGAGAGTCCTATAAGACTCTTCCCAACTACCAAAATTACTTTTTGCCTTACGCTCATCAGCCTTCATATAGGAAACTTTTACATTAAACTTTGATTTCATTCTACCTATAATCCACCTATGTTTTAGATCAATTTTATGCCTGATTATAAGCATAATGAAATAAGTTATGAATTTAGAACTGCACTGACGATGACCACCAATATTCACTATATTGATACATCTATAGTGATCCCCTATTTTGGAGATTTTTTAGGCACCCCTAGACGTCTGTCGATGTTACAATGTAGATGCCAATTACATGTTTTATTAGGACTATCATGATGTACACATATCATAGTATAGTTCTTTTATTTTGAGATAACTATTTGAAATTGAATATTATTAACTATACACCATCCAATAATAATAAATTGAAGGCTCCTTTTACTTATAAAACATATTCCTTCTACAAGATCACTTGGGATTTCAACATCATCTGTTAAGATATTTTTATCAGATGGATCGTCAAAGTAAATATCATTGTTCCACTCTCACGTGGCTTGACACATCCGTACATACTTGTTAGTAGATAACATTTGACTTTCACTATTAATATTTCTGACTGAATGATTTTTTAAGAGATATTGACTAGCTACATTCTCAATCATAGTAGCTTCCATTCAAGTGAATAATCATCATCACTGATATCCTACAAAGAGTCACTACTTGAGCCACTTCTCATAGTCTCATATATATCATCGCCTATAGCACTCTGAGGCACATATGGTTCCTCTAATCGATAAATAATGTCATCGCTGACACAACACTCATAAGTATGATGACACACATTGCTATTAAAATATTAACAATATAAGCAAGGAAAGCTAAAGAAGGTATTACCTGGGAATCAATTTGTCAAAGCTGCTCTATGTCACCACAGGACCAGGTGCGATGAAATCCTGTATATGTGTCGATGGTATATCTGCTGACCTTGATACTGGATCAGCTGATATAAATGCAACATTAGCATCTTCAATTTCCACATACAACACTAATATATGACTAGAAGCTTCGTCCAATGTAATGTCACAAACTTCATCATCAGAGATAGCAAACGCCATAAATCCATTACCCACCAGATATCGACATGTAAGACTAACAGTGTGACGCTTTGAATCAATGTGCAAGGATCTCATAATTCTTTGTTTCAATCCCAATAAGGTGTTGTGCCGTAGAATCTTAACTAGACGATTTCAACCGCCCACATAACTTAGAATGAACTGCTAATCTACACTTAATTCACCTCCATAGAATAGGATCAATGAAACAAACTCTCTACACATTCTCCAAATAATTGAAAAGTAACCAATCATATAAGTGTTCCCTAAATTTAGAAAAATATCGTGCATGCAAATTTATTTGTAGTATAAAATACATAAATCAAATGATATTTAACTTCGATATCGTTATCACGCTTTCTAAGGTGATTTACTCTAAAGGTAACTGGTTCTAATCTTATAGGCCAACTGTAATGACTCAAATCATACTCATATCATCCCTAAATATGTCACAATCATTTTTAATAATATACCCGACATATATTAAATATTAAAGACTATATTATCACCCAAAATTATAAATCAAATCCCTGAACCACAACTCTAAGCCTTAAACTGAAATTCTAGTACACAACTCTAAGCCCACAACTCTAAGCCTTATTACACAATCTAATTAATTATAAATGAGAAAAATTAGAGATTTACCATGGGTTTATGAAGAATGATGGCAATGTGCCCTAAGAACTATAGAATCAGCAGAAACTTCCACGAAAGGAGCGAGCCGAAGCTAATGTTGGTTCAAGGCTTAGATGGAGATGATAGCCATCAAACATAGAGAATGCGATAATCGAGCAAAAAAATAATGGCGGTCCGACAAGAAGCAGTAGGCGGAGCAATGTCGACGGTTGGAGTAAAGCAGACGATTTCCAGAAAGGTCGGAGAGAAAGGTGTTTGTGCTTGGAAGGGAGGAACATGGTGGCTGCGTGGAGACTTGGATGAAGAGCTTCGGATCATGGAATAAATCGCTTAGAATAGGGCGTGGTCGATTGGCCCTATTTTTGTGCCCTCAGCTAGTCGCCTTCAACTACATGTGGTAGGACACCTACGACATCGAATATGATGTGGCACACTAGTCACCCACTTATTGGTGGAGAAGCGATATTATTAGTTGGAGCAAAGTGATTCTTGAAAAGGTGGAGAGAAAGGTGCTTGTGCTTGGAAGGGAGGAACGTGGTCGGTGGCTCGTGTGGAGACTTCAGATGGTAGAACAGAGCTCGGATCATGGAATATATCGGCTTGCGAATAGGGTTGATCGGTCAATCGACCCTATTTTTGTGCCCTCAACTAGTCTCCTTCAACTACACGTGGTAGGACACCTACCACGTTGAATTTGACGTGACATACTAGTCACCCATTTATTGGGCGACTATACCTATATCTAAATTTTTTTTAACAATACTTAATTTACTAATTATATTTTAAAGCATACTTAAATTAAAAAAATTCCCTAAATTATTTATGATTTGTAATCGAGAAAGGATAGTAGCTTGTGTATGGTTGTTGGTTCATCATTAAATCTATATTCAAAGTCAAGTTGATATTTATTTTAAATTTTATTAAATAGAAAGAATAGAAATTTTGTCAATAGATTCTAATAAAGGGAGATTAGTTTAATTTAAATTATGGGATAATTAATCAAGTATTCTTCATATCCTAATTACTTCATAGCGATCATGTGGATAAATTTTGATATTCACTATGCAACTTATAGAATTTTTTTTACTTTAAAGATGAATGTTAAGATGATCATTATAAAAAAATTGAGTTAAAATGTTAAGATGATCCTAACTAGTAAGGCTTTATATTTTTGAAAGAAAGAAACTTATATATTTGAGTTAAAATTTTATTAAAATGTTAAGACTTAGATTCTAACAGTATAGATTGTGAAAATACTTAAGAGATGAGTTCTTATACTCGTAACAGAAGAGGAAATAAGAAGTCTTTGAACATATATCTTGAGTGCTCTAGCACAAGCTATGAGCTTGACATAATTATACTCAGGAGAATAAGATATATTGGTTTACTTCCACTAAGGAGAGTGGACCAATCCAAACTCTTTTGAACTTACAACCATCTGAAGTAGCTGCCAGCTAACTTCTCCTACGATTCAAAACCATGTGGTCTAGTATTATGTAAATGCAAGATGATTAGATTGTTATTAATTAGGAAAGAATCTAGAGTCCTAAGCTCACTCCCTAAGAGACTAGATTATGATAGGTGTGCAAGTTATGACCTAAATTGATGCAATAAGATTTACATATTTTTATTTTATTTTTTGACGCATCATTTTGTACTCAAGCTTTGGAGAGTTTATGCCTATATGCATGACAAAAGTGGTTATGGGCTAAATCAAAGAGAAAATGTATTTTCCACTATAAAAGACTGCTCTCGTAGGTCAAGCATATCTCTGATCGTGTAAGAGTGGAGATCTCCTATTTGTAATAGTGAAATAATATGCATGCATGCTGTTATAACATATAATCATATGACTAAGAGGTTACTAAATCTTTTATTCTCTTGATTAAATTCTTAAGCTTTAAGATGAAGTGGTGAGTTGCATAAATTTTTTTTAGTTAGAGTTCTTAAATTGGAGTAGAAGATTTAAGTATTTGCTAAAGAGCTTACCATATCCAGGCCATATAGAAAACACACACACTTTAAGAAACTTATAAAAAAGATGCAATTTCTATTGCATAATTAATGTAAAAAAATAATTAAACATTAATCACATAAAAGAATAAAAGGCTGGTGCGGACAGCTATTGCCATACACCATTAAAAAGAAAAGTAATTTGGTAGCCAAGCTGTACCATTATATAACCCATATTACAATTTATAATGAAAATACAGCCATGTGAGTCTTCAATTCTTTTTTTTTTATTTTGACTTCTTGGGTTGGAGTACTCTGGTCTTCAGACCTCCCAAGTCTATGCCTTCTACTTTATTTATCCACACTCATCCTAAATCTCATAACACTGATCTTAATCTTATTACAAAATTATATTTTTTATATATAAAAAAATCTAACTGCACCTGCAAAATAAAGATTAGCTTAACAAGCATGCAAACCTAATAGTTATATTTCATACATTTGGACTTATCACCCTGCTCATGGGTAACCAAGCTCGTTTGTCCCAATGGATCATGCTTAAGGATACACCTACAAGAAAAGGGATATTTAAAATTTTATTATTACAGTAGTCCCCTAAGTACAACCCCTTAGAATCATTAGTCTAATAAATAACACCTTACCATCTAGACTAACATACAAACAATCCTAACATTAAGTCTAAAATATTACATCACAAAATAAAATATATTACCACAATAATTATAGGCCTAACCTAATACTTAGATCGGTGACTTAGTATTCAAATGTGTGTGCTAAGACCAAGTGTGGTATGCCTTAATTGAACTTTAGAGTTAGGATTTTCTAATGATTGTGTGTTCAAATTCCTTATCAATGGTGGTTATACTATAAGTTATTTAAAGTTTAGATAATATTTAAAATTTAAAATTTTCTTATTTTTTTCTTAATTATAATTTGATATTATAAAGAGAAGAAAGAGAGTTGATTTTTTTTAATCCCTACTTTAAATTTATTCTAAAGGATGAATTTTCATAACTTTTAAGTCATTTAATAAAACATTCATGAATTTTAATTAGAACTATGTTTGGATTTGACTTAATGAGTATTATTTAAATATGAAAGACATCTTAAGATTAATGAAGTCAAATTATAATCAAATGAGTAATATTTTATTATCTAAGCTTCATTATCAATATACATCAATATTTTACTTAATGAATACATATACATATATCCTTTATATCTTTATATTCCTTTTAAACACACTTGAAGTATGAATATGCATGAATTTTATAGCTAAATGAATTTCATTTCAAATTTTTACACATGTATTGGGATGTAGGAAACTATACAAGTACGTGCCTTTGTTAAACCATGATAGTGTGGTTATCTAGGACCTCCTCAAGGCTACTTAAAGCCTTCAGTTTCAGGATGTCCAAACTATATACTTGTTAGACCAAATACACATATACACATACATAAATATAATGATGAAATTATGAACAGTTATAGTTATTATTCTTTTAAGCATGAAAGACAAGTGAACTTTATTTTACTTTATCATTTATAATAAAATTTGAAAATACAAAGCTTGGATCTAAATTATTTGATTAATGGCTAGCATATGATTATTTATTAAAGAGCAAAAATAATTTAAAATTTATTAGTGATAATAGTTAAATCATATATTTATATCTTTCCACATCATGAAATTAAATGCAATAGATTCTTTTTTAAATTTAAAATATGAATTTATGAAACATATGGAATACAATTTTGTGAAAATTGAAACAAAATAATTACATTATCAAATGATACATTTGGCTTCATTAAAATTTAAGGAGGATCAAATTAAATAACAATACCTAAAGCCTAATCAAAATCTTTTTTAATATTTCAGCTTTATGGTTTTGAGTTATTTAATCCTAAAGAGGAGAAACAATAATTAGTATTTAACCCATATCCATGTTTATTTGCTAATAAATTTATAGAGAATTTAAATGGCTTTTATGAATTAATTAAGTTTTACCAATTAATAAACTATTTAATTACCCTTCAAAAATCTTTAATTTGATTAATTATTAAGCTCTTCACCACAAATTATGATGATATGCTTGAAAAATAAAATTTGCAATGTCTTAAGGATTTTAATACAATTGAACTCATATTTAATAAATAATTGAATTAAGAACATTAAGTTCATTTCTTTTATAATTCTCCACACCAATGGAGAATCATAATTTCATTAAAGATCCTTAATAATAAGCACATAAGGAGAGTCAATTAAACATATATATTTTATTAATTGAGTTAATTATGATTATTTTATATTTAAAGTTCATCAAACTATTTAATTAATTAATTAAGCTCCTTAAGGGTAATCTTGGAAAATAATTAGGAAGAGAGGTCCTAATCTATCTATTTTTTATTATCCTTACTATTATAATCATTAATTAACACCCTCTAATCAATTTCATAATTTTCTTAATTTTAATAATTACTTAATTGCATAAGATAGATAATTTGATTTAAAATTTTGATTCTTTAATTAACTTGAGAAATTAGCTCAAGAAAATTATGGGAGAAAGAGGCCATCCCATATATTCAACATATCAAATCTCAAGTTAATTAACCTAGTGATTATGACTTAAATAAAGTAATTAGTTGAAATTTTAAACCTTAATTAACCATTATTTATTGAATTAAACTTATGGATTTTATTTTTCTTGGAGTGTACTCCATTTAAGCTTTCTATATAGAGTATATAATATTTCTTTATTTTTTGTGTTTGGCATGCTTTTTTATTTATTAAAGCTGAAATTTTACTTGGTTTGATGTGTGGGGAGATGAGTGAACTTATTTTGGTTTAAGATTTGAGTTGACTCATCTTAACCTAAATTATATTAGGTTGAGTCAAGTAATCTTTTTTGCTCAATTGATTTTAAATTTTAGGTATATTAAACAAATTATTTATAATATCCATAATTAATTAATGTAATTTAATTTAAGCATAAATCTCAAATAAGTCAAATTAGGCAAATTTGGGTTTATTGGGTTCATGGGCCAAATTGGCCAAATTAGAAAAATTTGACCCAAATGAGGGTTAAATTAAGTTTCAAAAATGACTTAAATAATTAATTTGATTCAATTTTAATTTATTTTAATTTTCTTTTGATTTAATTTGATTATGACTTGATAAGCTCATATAGGTCAATTTTGAGTTAGATTGACCAATTGAACAAATTGGCTAAATTAAGTGTCATTGAGAGTTGAGTCATATTCGATAATCAACTTAAGAATAATTGTAAGCATTAATTTGGTTTAATTTAGGTTGAGTTAAGTTCTGATTTAAACCTATCTTTGTATCCAAATTAGGTTTAATGGGTCAAATTGAGTTCACGTGGGTTAAATGACCAATATAACCTAGTGTGTTCAGGCTTCAATTATATTTGACTGGCTATTTGAAATGGAATAGATTAATTGATTTTAATTAATTTGGATTTGATTTTGATTTAAACCAAATTTTGGGCTTAATGGGCTTAAATCGAGGTTTACTGAGTCAAATGAGCCAATTTGGTCAAATCAAACCCAAGAAAATTTTAATAAGTTCAAATATAATTTTAAAGTATTTTGGAATATTTAATTTAAATTACTTTTGATCGTTAGGTTCATTTAGGTGACCCAATTAAGCTATTTGAGTCATCACTAGGTTAAGAATTAATTAGTTTAGTATTCTATTATATTAATTTGATAAATATAAGCATTTAGGATGAATTAAATTGATCAAATTTTAATTAGTTTGATTTTTGGCTTGGTGGGATCCACATGGGTCAACTCTAGGTCAGACGACCTGATTGACCTCTTTGAACCCCATCTAAATTTATTTTTTGGGTTTATTTATACTTATGTATTAATTATGTGCCTTTGGTTTGGTTTGATTTGATTTAGTTTTAATTTTACAAGATTTTTTTTTTATTTTAACTAATTTTGAGCACAAATGGTTTAATTGAGTTAATCAAATCTTAATCAATTATTGATTTTATTTTAATTTATTATTTTAATTTATGTTAGTTGAGGTTATGCACTTAACCAGTAATTGTAGTATCCTAAGTGCATAATTAGGATGCTCCTAATCTAAGGTCGGGGATCCTAATTCATTAAGATTATGGTGATTATTAACCTCACTTGAGATTAATAAAACCTTAGTACCTAGATTTAATCCTAGGTATAAGCAGAGGGTTGTTAACCTCGCTAAAAGTGAGATCAACATTGAATTCAATTCTTATGAATTCCATTGATGTTGTTCATGTGTCACTATGCCCAATATCCATGTGTCACATCCATTTATTAGTCCTATTATGAAGATACACTTAGTAAAATTTGAAATATTCTAATTTTTAAAACCCAAATCATTTTGTATTCATCAAAGAATGAAGATGCACCCCATTCTATGTTGTGCAATCTTAAACTTAGGGATCAATTCAAATGCAATGCTTTTTTGATTTGTATAAGGGCACATGTAAGATGAGTGTCCATGTGAACAACATGAGTAATATTTAATGTTGTACATATAATTTACAAAATTTTTGTTTGTTCTAAACTTTTTCCCATAACTAGAAATATACGCAAAATGAAATCCCCATCTAGATGGAGCTTGTATGTGTGTTGAAGTGCAATGAATTTTTAATTAATCTCTTTAGTCTTTATTATGAGTACCAAATGGGCCTATTCTAATAAATAGGTCATGCTTTAGTTCATCCATCATAGAATCCCTTCTTCCAATAAATTACATTCCTTCTCAAGTTCTTTGTATAAATAGTCTTTCTCTTATATATATATATATATATATATATATTGCTTATTCTAACTCATGCGTGTTATGCTATATTATATTCATTTTTTAAAATCTATAATATTATTTATCATAATATATATTATTTTTTAGTAATTCAAATCCATTGTATAATTATTTTGTTATTAAATGTATTTCATCATAAGTGAGGTTGTATACTAATTCTAAGTTCCTTGATTCAACTTAAGCCATTAAATACAAATTATTGACTTCATTCTCAAATTCACTAACAAATTTGTTCATAGATAAGTTAATCTCGAAAGATTGTTTTAGTCTACTTTTAAATTTTTTTAAAGCCTTCTCTTGTCCACTAATTTCTTCTTCTAAGTTAAGCCTTTAAGAGTTGGATACTCCCATTTAATATATCATTTTTTTAGACATAATTAAATTATATTAGTAATAATATTTGAACTTGATTATCATTTTCTTACCTTCTTTTTATTATAGAATTTTTTTTGAGAAGAAATTTAACTTTCTTGGCAATAAAGCTACATCTTTGTTGTAATTTTTTCTCAAATTATTAAATTCTTCAATATTAAAGATAATACTACTTATTTGTCTTCTTTTTTAAAATATTTGTTATTCTTTGGTAGTTTTTATTCGTAAGTTATAAAGTGCTAAATAGTAGCTCAATATAACATATAAATAAACTTCTAGATTTTGAGATGGACATGAATGATCTTTGCATCCTATGACTTAGGTAAAACCTATGAATTTTATTTCCTAATTTTGCATTCAAATATTATTTTAAATGTACTAATAATTTTAGTAAATTAAATGTACATGTTAAAAATAACTTCATTTAGTTGCATACAAAATAGTTTATAGCATACATAAGAATGCAAATATGGGATTAATTTACCTCATTAGTACCCTTAAATGTAATGTAAAAAGCTTATGCATCTTCCTTGTGATGATTTTAAGATAATCCTAAGATAGCCTTGTATGATTTTAAGACAAACTTATTTCATAGATTAATTTCAAGATAATCCTAAGATAAAAATAAAAGTTGAAATTGGTTGTTGACCTCACTTTTGAAGTGAGGATTGACCTTCCTCATCTTAGCCTTAAGAACCTTCTAGGCACTTGCATTTTCTTTGTAATAAGACACTTCTAGTGACTAAGGGAATACTAAACTCAGGCTTAGAGACTTGAGGCATACCCTAGGATATGCCTTAGGACAAATAGGTTCTACATGGCCTAAACCAAGACCCATACTTATTCACTCATCTAAACCTAAACTCATATGATTGAGACACATCCAACCTCAAAACCTCTAACCTCACTTGAATTTGTTTTCTAATCCAAGCTCCAAGCATTAACTTAGGCCTTAACCTTTTAGCCATATGATCTATGATCCAACCCAAAACCCATTCAAGCAAACTAAATCCAACTTGAGTTTCTTAATCACTCCAACCATTCAATAGATCATTTCAAACTCTTCCAACACTTGTAATCAAACCAATCAAATCAATTGAATTTGACTCAAGTTAGCCATTTGATCCAAAAGTTTGAATGAGCAAAACTCAATCAAGCCTAAATCAATCAAAGCCACAAATCAACTCTAAATCTATCATTGAACCCTCTCTTAACACTAATTGACACCAACTCAACCCAATTCAACCCAATCAACCCAATTGATTGACTTGATGTGACCAAAATGATCAATTTGATTCAAAATTCAATCCAATCCAAATTGGATTAAATCAACTCATCCAATCCCTTCCACAATAATTATTGATCATCCTTGATTACATTACAATCAATTGGGCAAAATCAAACCGGTTTGACCATTTAATAAATTGACCTAAAGGACCAAATTTGACCAAATCATGTTCTAAGCCAAATTAATTGCAATAATACTCTATCAACCATAAATTTAGTATTGAACATGGCTCAACCACCAATCAAACCTTAGCCAATTTGATCTCTTGACCCAAGTTCACCCAATTTGACCTAAAGGGCCAAATTAGGTAAATCAAATCATAAGCCAAATTAGTTGAAACCAATGCATCTAACAAATTATAAATTGATTATTGAACAAGATCCAACCTTCAATTGAACCTAATTTGACTAAACCTATTGACCCACTTAGCCCAAATTAACCTAAAGAGTCCAAATGAACCAAGTCATTCCCTAATCTAAATCTTCAAACCAACACCTTCAATCATTCCCAAATGATCAATTGAACCTAAACCTAACACATGCCCAAGCCAATTTGGCCAATTTGGTAAATTTGACCAAATTGGTCAACTTAACCCATTTGGCCTAAATGAACTCAAGTGAACCAAATCCAAATCCACTTCAAATTGAATCAAACCAATTGCACCAATGCATTCCAAATTACCAATTGAACTCACCCAAAACCTTGATTTGACCCAATTTAACCAATTGGTCAACTTAACCTAATTGAACCCAAATTGACCCATATGAGTCAAATTGAGCCAAGCCCAACCAAACTTGGCATGACTCATCCTTAGGTCACTATGGACTTGCCCAAGTGGACCCAACTCATGGTGAACCCGATTTGGGTCAAACCCATTGAACCAACTTACCTAAATGGACAAAATTTTCCATTTGGATGGGTTCCACCTCCCCATCCCATGGAATACCTTTGGCTTTTCTTGGACAAGGGAGACCCAATCTAACCAAGGTTGTTGGGTTCAGCTTTGGCCATGAGAGGGTGAGTTCACCCATTCCCATTGGTCAACCTAGGGAAGGTGGTAAACCCATGCCACTCATTTGACCACTCAAGAACCTCCACCTCAGTCCAGTCCCCACCACTTACCTCCAAATGGCTGCCAAAGGCTAAACCAATCTTAGCCCTTGGTTCAGCTGGGGAGGAGGGTATACTCCTTCATAATGATTCAAACTTCAGAGACCTTCCTTAGAGCATTCCGCATAGTTTGAGACCTTTTCTCGAGCTCCCCATGCACTCCACCACCAGTGAGACCATCCTCCAAGCAAAATCGAGTGCCCCGTCCATCCAACCTTACCAAAAACTTCACCAAACCCAAATTAACTTTTCCCACACCTTCCCTCACTCTAATGAGTCAAAATGAATCTTTTCATGAGCAATTTGATCACTGGAAAGCATCCTTAAACAAACTTGGGTGAGTTTCATAGTGGCGATTGGTCCATCGACAAGTCAAAATGAATCTCAACAGCTTCATCTCTTCAAGATGAAGAAGCCTTTGTCATCTTTAGCGGTGAGGCAAAATCTAGCAACCATAGATTTCCCCTAGGTGTTAGTCCTTTTTGAAGTGAAATATGATTTCATGTGATTTTCATCATAGAATCTCTTTAGATTTTCTCTCTCATTTTGGAGTCAATTTCACCGTTGAACGAGCTCCGGTGAGCTCAATTGAGCACCAAAGATGGATGTCTGTCTTCCGCTCGGAGATGATGGATCATCGACCATCCATTATGATTTAGAATGGACAATCATAATTTTTCAATTTAATCCTCTCAAAACCACGGGATTAATCTCGGTCATCCGTCGAGATTCGACAGGATGTCCGTAATCGTTGAGTACCCACATTGGATGTTTTAAATAAACAATCAGCGGTGCCATGTGGAAAGTCTATGTCAACATCCGCTGCGCGATAGTTTAAGTGGTTAATTAGGCATTAAATATATAATTAAATGGCCAGAACTTCAAAAAATCATAACTAATTATAGAAAAATCTAAAAAATTCAAATAAACCCATTTTGGAATGGTTAAACAAATGAGAATTTAATAAAAATAAAATCTCTAATATTTGATCAGTAAACATTGCTTAATTAGGGTTTTAAATTTAGGTTAATTGCCTTAATTAATGCTTAATTATTTGGCTAAGTAATTCCAAATTTGGTGGAATAGTTCTATGTGATGTCCTCTGCCTCTCATAATTTTCTTGGAATTATTGGCCATGTAATTTAAAGAATGTGGAATTTTCAATCCTAATTACTCTCATTAATCAATTTAATATTCATTAAAATTGTTAAACTATGAAAATTAAATAATTTATGATAATTAATCATTATGAATAGTAGGAATGATGAGGGAGAATAATTAGGACCTCTCTCCTAATTATTTTCCTAAATGCATTTTCATAGGATGGTTAATTAATACATGTAATAATTAGGGATTAATTAGGAAAAATTAATGGTAGGATAATAAATCAAATTATGTTGACCTCACTTTTAGAGTGAGGATTCAATCTTCCCATCATAGATTTAGGAATCTTCTAGACACTAAGAGCTCTTTAGTCATAGGACACCTCTAGTGGCTAAGTGGACACTTTAAGCCTAAAGACTTTAAGGATTAGCCATGGGATTAGGCTATGCCTTGGGACCTAGGGTGACCTACCCATCCCATGGCTCAATCAAATCCCTTCCTTGACCAAAATCTAATCTCAAGACCACATATCCAATTCTAATTGAATCTAATCAATCAATCCTCAAATCAAATCAATTAACCTAAGTCTAAGCCCATTTAGTCCTATGGACTTAGCAAATATCTCCAATCCAAGCAAATTCAATTGATTTTCTCATAAATCAATCCTTCAATCATCATTCCAAACCAAATCAAATCTACAACCAAAATCAATCACAATCAATTCAAATCAAACCAAGTTAACTCATTTGACCCAAAATACCTAAATGAGTCAAAATCTACTTGAATCCAAATAAATTGCAACCAAACCTATAGATGAATTCCAAATTAATATTCAAACTCAACTGAACTCAAATCAAACCTCAATCAAGCCATTTGCTCATGTGACCCAAAGTGACCTAAAAGACCTATTTTAGCCAATTTGCAATCCAACCTGAATTAGATTGAACCAAACAAACCAAGACCTCCCACATTGATTGTTGATCATCCTTGATCGATCAACTACAATCAATTGGGTCAAACCCAAGTTAACCCACTTAACCTATGTGAGCCAAATTAGCCAAATTTCACCCTAAACTAAATTAATTGAAACCAATGATTCACATCAACCTAAGATCAATTACTGAACATGACTTGAACATCAATCAAGCCAAAACAAACCCAATAGGGCTTTTGACCCAAGTTGACCCAATTTGACCTGAAAGATAAAATTGGGTCAAATCAAGATCTAACCTAAATTGATTACAACCAATGACTCAAGTTCATTTCCAAATTGATCATTGAACATGATCAAAGCCTTGATTGAACCCAATTTGCCAATTAACCTAATTGACTATTTAGCCCAAATTTAATTTGGCTTAAATCAAAACCAAATCCAAATTGATTCAAACCAAAGCCTACAATCATCTAAAATTGATTAATTGAACATGAGCCAATGCCTAAACCCAATTTGGCCAATAATTGGTCAATTAAATTGGTCACTTGACCCATTTGAACTTAAATGGGTCAAATCCAAATCTAAGCCAAGTTGAACCAAACCAATTCCAAACATTCCAAATACTCATTTGAGCTTGACCAAGCCTTGGTTTGACCAATTTGGTCAATTGGTCAACTTGACCCAAATTGAGCCAAACCCCTTCAAACCCAAACAAACCAATGACACTTGACATGACCCATCCTTGACTCATCTTGGGTCAGCCCAAAATAAACCTAACCCATTACCCACAAATAGATAAAGGCCTCCATATAAGACAAAAATTTAAATTAGGTGGTTAACTACCCTCTTTGCATTTGGCGACCAAACTTAGAATGGAACCCTATTTGGGTTAGCCACCTCCTCATTGGCCAAACCCATTTGAGATAGAGACCACTCAAGGCATTCTCCACAACCTTGGCACCAAGTCGAGCCACATAAGCAGTCACTCCCCTCGACCACTATGGTGGCCGGATGCAAAATGATGATGGATCTTGGTCATCCGATCCCGGGAGAAGGGGTATACCCCTCCATATCTAATTCAAACACTTGAACCCTTAGTGAGCCCTAGCATCTAGAGATGAGTTCCATGAGTGCATTCTCATCACCATAAAACACCAACTAGAGCTAAACATAGCACCCCTTCCACCCGACCATCTCAAAACTCAACCCCACTTCAATTAACTCTTCCCACACGTTCACCAAGCTCTGACGAAGTGAAATGAATCACTTCTTGAGCTCCTCGATCACTAGAAGTACCTCTAAGGCTAACTCTAGAGAGGATTGCTGTGGTGCATGGTCCTCAGAGCAATCGACAAGGAGGCATCACACCATCTTTTCAATAGAGCTTTGCCTCGTCAATGCAAAGCTATGTCGGTCAGTTCACCACCGGTGTTGAGCTCCAACGAGATAATTTTCCAGCAAATTGGGTTTTTCTAATTTTTGTTTGGCCTTTTCAAAGTGAATGTTGATTTTGCGCAAATCTAACCATTAGATGTCTTAGGACCTCCCTTGTGAAGGTGGGATTAATCGAGTCAATGAATGAGCGACAAAAGGTGAAGCGGTGTCCATCTTTTATCACACGAGATGATAGATCACGTCACATTTGGCATCAAAATGGACAGTAGTGATTAATTCATTAAACTAATTCAATTTATTCCTTAGGAACCACAAGTTTAATCTCCATCATCCAATCTAAGATCGTGGACTAATCATGCGCCATGTAATCACCATGTCGGAGTTTAAGTAATCAATCTCATTGTGCCATGTGGAAAGTGTGCCACATGCGATCCCATTGGATGGGATTAGGCTTAATTATGCTTAGTTGATCCATTTTAATGGTTGAAACTTTAAATAATCATAACTAATTATGAAAAATTAGAAAAGTACAAATAAATACTCATTTTAAAGGTAATTCATAGGAGAATTAATTAAAATTATTTTCATTGGATTTTAAATAGTAATTTAGAGTTTAAATGTAAACATAATTAGCTTAATTAAGCCCTAATTACTTGGGCAATTAATTCCAAACTTTGTGTGTTGATTTAATAGGAAGATCTCTGTCTCCCATGATTTTATTAGAATTTATTGCTTAGTAACTATGGAAAATTAAAGATTCAATCCTTAATTATCCTATTTAATTAACTTATTGATTAATTAACATTGAAAATAGCAAGAATTAATTAATTAAAGTTTATTAATCATTATTTTACATTGAATGGAAGAAGGAGAAGGGACTAGGACATCTTTCCTAATCTCTTTCCAAAATCCATTTCATTTCAAGAAGATTAATTAAGGTAGGGATTAATTAAGTAATTAATTAATTGATTAATCAAACTAAAATGAAAATCATATCAAATAATTAATAATGAAAATAAGGATTCCTCTTTATGTATTTAATAACATAGAGACCCTCAAGGAAATTATGATTAACCCATAAATGTGAGAAAATCATAAGAGTACTTAATTAGTGATGTATAACATCACGAGGATCCAAAAATTAGATCTCAAGCTAAAGCCCAAGAAAATTCAAGAAAGAAAAAGGCTTAGCCCATTAATTAAAGGCCCATTTTATGATTTCATCTTTTTTTATTTTTTAATTTTTTTTTTTTTAGAAACTCCATGTTTGAAATTTTGCATTTAAAAATTCAAAGCATGACATGTGAGGTGGTTGAATCCACATAAAATAATAGCATGAAATGGGTGGATGGAAAAAATAATAAGGTAATTTAATGCTCACATTAACCACCCACCTTTCCTCCATGTTTTGAATTCTTTTCTTTTGAAAGATGCTTGTAATGGCTATAAATAGCCTCTTACTAGAATGAAGGAGATCTAGCAATTACAAATTATTGAGTTATTCTTGTGGTTTGAGAGCTTGGTGGCCAAACTTGGAAATCTTGGTGGGGCTTATCCAACATATATTCTTCCCTCACCTCCAATACTTACATTCTCTCAATCTCATCAAAAGAAAGAACACCTGCCTCCATCAAATTTGGTATCAGAGTGAAGCTTGGAATGAGCAAATTTGGTTAAAAGTTTGATTCAATAAAGGGAGCATCACAAGTGCTGGAGTTGTCTTCAAACTTGTGAGTTTTTCTTGGACTTGTGAGGTTAATTAATTTTCTTTTATATGATAGTTTAAATACATATTAGTAGCTTGGAAAGATATATATTGTTTGCAAGTTTATGATGATAGCATAAAATTTCAATTAGTAAGCTCCATTATATATTTTAGTCATTTTTCAATTGTGTGAACTTGTGATAACATAAAATTTCAAGTTTATAGTGATAACATAAAAATAACCTAGCCATTAGTGCAAATCAAAATCTATTTACTTGCTTTATTATTTTTATTATTATTTTTGATTACTTTTAGAAGTTTCTTTGATTAACTTATGATAACTTGCTTTCTTAAGAAAAAAAGGAAGCTTGATAAATTTGAGCAATTTTTTCATTGCATTAAAAAATAAATTAAAAAAATGCATGCATAATAATATAAGTGTGTTAAACTTGGTGATTTTGGAAGCTAAATAGAATTTTGTCAAAAAGACCTAAACTGTCTAAGGAGAGCTTGGGATTTAAGTGGTCTTGTACCCCTCCTCACCTGGAAGTTCTTTTAGCCTAAAATTTTATTTGATTGCACAATTATATTATACTTGTTTATTTTATTTTTATTTTTTTCATTTGTCTCATTTCATATATTTTTTTCCTTTAAAAAAATCTCATGGCACCAAAATCTATCTCTTAAGATCAAGTTAAAAATTTGACTAGATTAGTTGATGCCTTAGATCTTAGGATCCAAGACAATGAATTAAAAACTTAATAGATATTAGAAGAAAGTAAGAATCAAATGCAAGAACTTAAACAACAAATGCAAACTCTTATACCGTATCTATAAAATAATAGAGTACCAACTCCTCCTCCAATACCTGCTCATAATGTTCTAATAGGGATAGATGAAGAAGATTCATATCCAAACCATAAAGAAAATCAACCACTTAGAAGACCATCAATTGTTAGAAATGGTGGAAGGGGAGAAAATTATTTTAAGACTATAGAAGACTCTAATGATCCATCTCAAAGAGTTAAAGTAGAAGCCCCAACTTATGATGGTATACATGACCCAAATAAATTTCTCGATTGGTTAGTTCAAATGGATGACTTCTTTGATTGCTATAAAATGGATGATTACCAAAGGGTTACTTTTGCTAAAATGAAATTGATAGGGCATGCTAAAATTTATTGGACAAATACTTTAGCTAAAAAACAAAGATTAGGAAGGACAAACCTCACTTGGATAGAAATGAAAGAAATGTTAAGAGCAAAGTACTATCCTAGGCATCATGATAAGAAGTTGCATAGTCAATTATTAACTTTGAGATAAGGTAATTATCTTGTAACTAAATACTTGAATACTTTTGAAGATCTAGTTTCTAGAATTGATTGTGCTGATAATGATTGGAAATTAGTCAATAAATTTGTTATTGGACTTAGGGTTGATATTAAAAATAAAGTTGAATTATTTGACCCACAATCTTTATGCATTATTAGTTGAATAACAAAAGAAATATGCCTTCATCTCAAAAACTAAAAGTCAAGTACCTTCCATTTCATCCCATAGATCTATTATTAGACCGCCCATACAAATGGCACCCCTAAAATTTCAATTGAAGGGAGCTCTAAGAACACTAGTATATATTTTAAATGTCATAAAAGGGTCATATGCAAAATTAATGTAAAGCTCAAATCTTATTTTTAGAAGAAGTTGAAAATCAATAGATGATAATCTAGAAGAAGTTTATGATGACACCCCATTATCGATGAAGAATTGGAATTAACGATGACCCTTATGTTAATGTGATGAGATGTCTTTTGTAATTAAAAATGAGGTGAAGATTGGAGGAGAAAGAACATATTAGCATGTATGTTTTGTGTAATGAAAAGAAATGTAGGTTAGTTATAGATGGAGGAGTGCTATGAATGTCATTTCAACACATACCTTAACTCGAGAACCTAAAATCTGAACCTCACCCTAAACCATTTCATGTTAGCTAGGTAAATCATACATCTCTTCCCATCACCAATTGTTTTGGTTCCTATTAAAAAGAGGTATGAGGATCAAATTTGGTGTGATGTTCTATGGACATTGCTCATATTCTTTAGATGACCTTGGCTATATATGATATGAATGTTATTCACTATGGTAGGAAAATACTTATATTTTTAAACATAATAATAAGACTATTAAACTCTACCAATAAAAGAGAAAAAAAACCCTCCATAATACCACACAAAATAACTTCTTGCAACTTAAGCCTCTATTGAAGAAAAATGCTAAACTTCAATTAATTATCATAGAAAATCCTACTATTAGGCCTAATTCATTCTTACTTTAAAACATCTACTCTTTCCTTTGACCCCAAAGATAAATAATAGGTTTTGGAGCTTTAAAAGAATTTTTTTGATCCATTTTTCTTCACATATTACATGTAAAAGAAATAATACCTCTAATGAGACTCACATACTGGTCTCTTCTCTTCTTTCGATTTTAAAGATATTGCACCCATGAGCTTCGATGAGCTACCTCCTCTAAGAGACATTCAACATGCTATTGAGTTCTTAGGTTCTCAACTTCTAATCTTCCACATTATGGGATGAACCTACCAGCATGTTGAGATTAAAAGACAAGTTGAGGAATTATTAAAAAGTTTTATTCAAGAGAGTCTTAGCCTTGTGCATCCACATTATTAACTCCAAAAGATGGAACATGGAATGTGTGTTGATAGTCGAGAAATAAATAAAATTACTATCAAATATAGGTTTCTATTCCTGATTAGATGATATGTTAGATTTAATCTCAGCAAATTTTTTTTCAAAGATTGATCTAAAAAAGTGGATATCATCAAATTTGGATTAGATCAGAGATGAGTGGAAGATGGACTTTTAAGATGGATGTTATGAATGGCTTGTCATGCCCTTTGGACTTTCAAATGCTCTACACATTTATGAGATTAATGAATACTATTTTTAAATATATATAGGTAAATTTTTGGTGGTGTATTTTGATGATATACTAATTTTAGTCCAAGTGAAAATGAACATCTATAACACCTACAAAAAGTCTTTAAACTACTTAGACAAGAGAAATTATACATTAATTTTAAAAGTATTTCTTTTTGCAAGTTGAGGTAATCTTTTTAGGCTTTATTATATATCTAGACTTAAACTTGATCCTTCTAAAGTGAAAGCAATCTTAGATTGGCCATCACCTAAAAGTTTTATTGAAGTTAGAAGCTTCCATGGTTTAGCCACTTTTATTGGAGATTTATCAAAATTTTAGTACCATTGTTGCTCAGATAACTAATATACTAAAATTAGATATTTTGTTGGACTCTAATGCACAAAAAGGCCTTAGAGAAAATTAAAGTTCTTATCATCACCAATCCTTAGGCTTCCTGATTTTTAAAGCCTTTGAAGTGACATGTGTTGCTTCAGGAATTAGGATAGGTGGAATTTTAAGTCAAGAGAATCATCCTATAGCATTTTTAGTGAAAAGTTAAATGAAGCCAAACAACGATATTCCACTTATGATAGAGAGTTTTATGCTATAATTCAATCCTTAAAGCAATGGCAGCAATATCTCTTACATAGAGAATTTATACTTAATTCTGATCATCATGCCTTAAAATTCATTAACACTCAATGAAATTAAGTCATAGGCATGCAAAATGGGTTGAATTTTTACAAGACTACTCTTTGTTCAAAAGCATAAGCACGAATTGAGAATAAACTGCTTTATCCGAGGGTAAACTTAATGATTTCCTCTTTAGAATTGAGAATCCATTTGATAGAATTAAAGATGATTATATTGTGTGCAGAATTTTACTAATTTATCTTGAACACTTAGATAAAAATAACTTTATATGACATTCTTGATAACAAATGGATATTTATATAAAGAAAATAATACATTCCTTGATCTTCTCTTAGAGAATTCTTATCTTGGTACATGTCTTTGGGGTGTATTTGGCATTTTGGAAAGGATAAGACCATATTTATTAGAAAATAGATTTTATTGGCCTTCATTAAAATGAGATGTTCAAAAATTAGCTCAATGTTTAATTTGTAAATAGGCTAAAATATCAAACAAAAGTGGACAATACACACTTCTTACTATTCCTTATAGGCCTTGGAAAGACCTATCAATAGATTTTATTCTAGGATTACCTAAGACGAGGACATGATAGTATTTTTTGTTTAGTGGATAGGTTCTCAAAATGGCCCATTTCTTACCTTGTTCAAAATAAATGATGCTTCTTCTATAGCCAAATTATTTTTTAAGAAAATAATGCGACTCCATGGTCTCCTTTAACCATTATTTCTGATAGAGATGTTAAGTTTGTCTCATATTTTTGAAAAATATTATGGAAATTATTAGGTACCAAATTAAAATTTTCTTTTGCCTTTCACCCACAAACTGATGGACAAACTGAAGTAGTTAATTGTACTTTAGAAAATTTGTTTAGATGTTTGGTAGGAAAAAGTTAAGGAAATTGGGATTTACATTTAGCAACCTTAGAATTTTCCTATAATAGTATTATATCTAGAACTATAAAAAATCACCATTTGAGATAGTTTATAGTCAAAACCCACGATAACCAGTAGATGTAGCAAACCTACCATCTCTTGTATTTTCTGATGCAGCATTCTCATTTGCTAAAGATTTTCAAAGCCTCCATGAAGATATAAGAAAAAAATTACTATAAGTAATAAAACTATGCTTCAAAGGCAAATCATAATGTTCAATGAAAGAATATAAAGAAGGTGATTATGTGATTCACATTACTGAGTGTTATCAAACCATTAGATATAAGAAATTACATGCACGAGCTTGTGGTCCATTTAAAATTCTCAAGAAAATTGGAACTAATGCTTATCAACTTGATTTTCCTGCTGATATGCTCAATCATCCAGTTATTAATATTGAAGATATTTATCATATGAAGGAATTAGCAAACCTCCACTTATTGATTAACTCTTTAGCAAGAGATATTATACTTAGAAGCCCTCTTCCTTTGAAGTTGACTATATTATCACCGAAGCACCCATTAATCCACTTTTGAATATCATTTCTAGTTCATTGGAAGAATAAGCCACCCATGAAGACAAATGGTTGATTGATTTGGAGACTTTAGCTCCACAATTAGTAGAAGACTTCTTAGATTTCAACTCTATGGGCGAGTTCAATTGAGAGGGAGTTGATGTAGAACATCATGAGGATCAAAAATTAGAGCTCAAGGTCCATTTACAAGATCTAAGCTAAGCAAGAAAGAATAAAGAAAACAGATTAGCATAAGGCCCATTTTATGATTTCATCTTTTTATTTATGTAATTTTTTAATTTTTTATAGAAACTCCATGTTTGAAATTTTGCATTTAAAATTCAAAGCATGACATGTGAGGTGGTTGAATCCACATAATAATAGCATGTGAAATGGGTATCATCAAAAATAATGACTTGTTTAATGCTTCACATTAATATGACCACCCACCTTTCCCTCCATATTTTGAATTCTTTCTTTTGAAAGATGCTTGTAATGGCTTAAATAGCCCCTCTTCTTGAATGAAGGAGATCTTTTGGCTACAAATTATTGAGTTATTCTTGTGGATTTAGAGCTTGGTGGAAACCTTGGCAATCATGGTGAGCTAGTTATCCAACATATCTTCTTCCCTCACCTCCAATACCTACGTTCTCTCAATATCATCAAAAAAGCCCTCCATCAATTATATTTTTAATCTAATTAATCTTTAATTATGATAATTCATTAGGTCTTTAAAATATGTAATTTTATTTTCTCACATGTTCATCTCATTTTGGCTCATAATTATATGTGATTAATGAAATTAATGAAGCATAAAGGATAATTAAGTGATTTTGGTATTTCAACTTAACTAATTCATAAAAAATCATTTAATATCTTGCCTTGAACTAATTAATCTCTTGTAGAATGGTGAAAACAATACAAATAATTTCTTTCATCTTTAAATCAACTCAAATCAAACTAAATCAATAAGAAACTTTGGTTTTCTCAAATAATTTTATTATAATATAATTATCTTAGGAATTAATTTGAGTGAATCACATGTTCAATTGTTTCTTTAATTACTTTAAATGTTGTATGTCATGGTTTCATGCATCCATGTTTTCAAATCAAATGAATCATGAAATCATTTATATTAACCTTGCATGTGTTGACAATTTATTATATTTATGGTTATTATTTATTAAATCAAATTTTTTTTTTCATGATTCTAAATTAATAATAAGTTTGAAATGATAATAGTTATGAATACATAGGGGTTATGCTTATAGAAAGATATGGTTTAATTTTCTTTCTTATGATTCATATATTTACATAAGTTTGTAATGGGCATATAGTTAGACATCCAGAATATGAGGCTTTAAGTAAAGGAGGTCATTTGATTACTTGATTACGTTAAGTCACATATTTACTCATATCTTTTATACATGTATGTATTTTAATCAAAGAATGAGAATTTCTTTTTTACTAAAATCATGCATCCATAATTATTTAATCATTAGTTGATTAGTCATGTGATTTGAGCCTTCTTTCTTATGTTCATGTACAAATCTACATGTGTTTGAATGCAAATGGGTATATGTCTGGACATCCTAGGAACATGAGGCTTTAAGTAGCTCCAAGTGGGTCATTTGATTACCTCACTTCCACGGTTAACAATGACATTGACCTCACTTTGGAGTGAGAATCTTCCATCTTTGCATATTTGAGTCTTCTAGACACTAGATTCTCCTCAATCATGACACTAGTGATTAGGTGAACACTTAACCTATTAGAACTTAGAAGGGTTAATCATGATTAGGGTATGCCTTAGAATTGAACTTACAGCCTATAGCTACCAAATTCATACTTTCTTCTTAAGCTAAAATAAACCCCAAACTCAATTCATCCCAAATCAATGCACAATCAAATTCAACTACCAAATCAAATCAAATTAACCCAAATTTTGATTTAATTCTATGGACTTTGCTAAAATTTCCTTCAATCCAAATTAAACCCATTTGATTTTCTCATGAATCAATTATCTTTCTAATCATCATTCCAAATATAAAGAAAATCTACAATCAAATCACCTAATCCAAAATCAATTCAATCTAACCTAACCTAACCCATCTTACCCAAAATACAAAAATGAGCCAAAACCCATTTAAACCCAAATCAATTGTAGTCAAAGTTATAAATCAATCATAAATCCATATATAAACTCAACTAAACTCAATTTACCCAAATTTCAACTAGCCCAAATTGGTGACCAAGTGACCAATTTGAACCAAATTCTAATCTACCCAAATTGGAATGAACCAAACCTACCAAAACCCTTTAGGATGGTTATCAATTATCCTTGATTGATCAATTGTCATCAATTGGGTCAAACCAAGTCAACTCGATCATTTGACCAAGTTAATTGAAATATATGATTCACATCAACTTAAATCAACCCTTGAATATGACTTCACCACCAATTGAAAAACCTTTGGCCTTTGACAAGTTGATCCAATTTGATCTAAAAGATGAAATTGGGTCAAATCAAGATCTAACCTAAATTGATTTGCAACCAATGGCTCAAGTTCATTTCAAATTGATCATTGAACATGATTGAAGCCATAATTGAACCTAATTGACCCATTTAGCCCAAATTGATATAAATGGTCAATTTAGCCTAAAACATTCAAATCCAAATTAATTTAATCCAAAGCCTACATCTTCAATTGATCAATCAAACCCAAACCTACCCCAAGCAAATTTTTTAACTTGACCCATTTGACCCATATGAACTCAAAATTTTCCAAAATCAAATCCAAGCCAAATTAACTCAAACTAAACCAAAATATCCCAAATACTCATTGTGTGGTTTTGACCAATTGTTCCACCAACATAACTCAATTTGACTAGTCAAATTGAGCCAATCAAATCGCCCAAACCAATTGGAATCTGGCTTAACCTATCCTTAACTCATCTTAGGTCAGCCCAAAACCAACCCAACCTAATTTGAACCCAATCCAACCCATTATCCAATGGATAAAGCTCTCCACATGAAATCAAAGCCACTTTTGGCTAGTCAACTCCCCCTCTTTTCACTTGGCAGCCACCCAATACCCAAAATGGACCCTACCTACATGGCTAACCTAACCCACATGGGCTAGGTCAGCCATGGACAAAGGGGAGTTTTAACTCACCTCCTCTCGTGGACCCAAGGATGAAGGATACGCCTTGAGCCACCAACCCTTGGCTAACCAAATTGAGCCACATCAGTCTGTCCCCTGACCTATGGTCGGTGGTCAAAATGGTAGATTAAATCTAAGCCATCCGACCCAGGGATGGGGGATATACCCCCCTCCATTCAGCCCCTTTCTCACACACTCACCCTTAAAGAGCTTCTAAGGATAGTTTCAAAAATCAACCAAAGCGATTTCTGAGCTCCCCAAGCCTTCTCGTCACTGGAATCCATCAACCCGAAATAAGGCAAGGCACCCCTCCATCCAACCCCACCAATACTCAACCCCATTCAAATTAACTTCACCCACATGCTCACCAAGCTTCAATGAGATGAAATGAATCTTCTCCCGAGCCCTCTGACCACTAAAAGTACCTCTTCACTCAAAGCCAGCTTGCAAAATGATGGTTCTTAGTCCATAGATCAAACGACAATAAATCACCACCGAAGCTATCAGTGGTCTCATCGTGCGGCTACCTCAGGTGGTTGTCGTCTTGAGCTCTGGTGAGGTACATTCCTTTGAACCTAGCATTTGGCAAATTTTTTTAGGCCTTTTTGAAGGTAACATGAATGTCGAGCGAATTTGATTGATAGATCCCTTCAAATCCTTCTTGTGAAGGTGTGGGATCAATCTTGAGCCAATTCGAGCTCCGATGAGCTCAAATTGGGAGGGGGAAGGTGGACGGTGTCCATCTTCCATCACTCGGGGGATGATAGATCACCCGCCATCTATTCCACATGATTGGAACATACGGCTGTAACTAATCCACTAGATTTGATCTAATTTAATCCTTAATAACTAAGGGTTTAATTTCTGCCGTCGGACCGTAGATCAGATGATGAGGATGAAATCCCATCCACCAACAGCCACGTTAGCGTTGACTTGGACTTATTTAAATAACCAATCTAGCAGCACCATGTGGAAAGCGTCCCATATGGCACCGATGGGATTAGGCTTAATTAAGACTTAAATAATTATTTTAATGGCTGAAACTTTGAAAATTCATGACTAATTGTAGAAAAATAAAAAATATAATAAATACTCATTTTAAAGGTAATTGAAGAGAATTAATTAAAAATAATTTTAATTAATTTTTAATAGTAATTAAGGCTTAATTTTAGTTTAAGTGTAAACTTAGCTTAATAAGCTCTAATTACTTGGGCAATTAATTCCAAACTTTTCTTTGATTTAATGATGATCTACCTCCCATGATTTTCTTGAAATTTATTGCTTGATTACTTAGAAAAATTGATCATTTGAACCCTAATTACTCCCTTAATCAATTTAATGATTAATTAACATGCTAAACATCAATAAATAAATTAATTAAACTTAATCACCATTCAAAGTGAATAGATATAAGGGAGTGGGAGTATGACCTCTTTCCAACCTCTTTTCCCAAGTCCATTCCATCTTAAAGAGGACTAATTAATATAGTTAATTAAGGGTTTAATTAGTTGATTAAGTGGCTTAATTAATCAAATTGAAATCATAATCACATTAGATAATTGACAATGAAATTAAGAGTTCCTCTTTATGTGTTTAATGACATAAAGACCCTTAAGGAAATTATGATTAACCTATAAGTGTGAGAAAATCATAAAAGTACTTAATTAGGTTCTTTTACTTAATTAATATTTAATCATGAGACATTTGCATTAGGCCCTTTAGGAGCATTTTTTTTTTTCTCATGTTCATATCATTTGTGGCTCATAATTAAGTGGCTAATCAAATTAAAGAAGTTTAGGTAAGGATAATTAATAGATTTAATTAGTGATCCAACTTAATTAATTAATAAAATCCACTTAATTAGCTTTTCTTAAACTAAATAAAATCACAAACATGATAATGGGATTAAAATAGCAAATGATAAGTGATCATCCTTAAATCAACTCAAATCCAAAAATCAAATTAATAATAAGCTTTGGTTGTCTTTAAACACTTTTATTTGTTGTGATTGTCCTTAAGAATTAATTTAGTTGAATGAACCATGTATTTATATTTAGTTATTCCTTTCCCATCACTTCCAAATATTGTATGTCATATGAATTCATGCATTCATTCTTTCAAATTTAAATGAATCAAATGGAAGTTATTAATGTAAGCTTGCATGTTGACTTAATCTAATTATATGTGTGGCTATTATCACTAGTAAATCTAAAATATTTTCCAAACTTTATAAGTTGTTGATAATATGTGGAGTGATAGTTATGAATACATATAGGATTTGCATGTGCTTATAGCTTAAATATGTGAAATGAAGCTCTTTCCTATGTTTTCATATGGATTTACATAGAATGTTAATGAGTATATACTATAAATCTAGAATAGGCTTTTAAGTAGTCCCAAGGAGGTCATTTGATTACCTCACTTCGAGTTTAATAATGACACATACTTGCTTACATCTTTTATACATTTGCATGTGTAGTTGATTAGAGAATGGTAATCCCCCTTTTCTACTAAAAATACATGCATCCATGATCATCTAAATCATAAAAACACATTACATATAAATTAGTGCTCTCTTTCCTATGTTTATATATGGATTTACATAGATTTGAATTATAATGGGTATATATTATGGACATCCTGGGAATATGAGGCTTTAAGTAGCCCCAATAAGGTGATTTGATTACCTCATTTCCCTAGTTTAACAACTGCATGAACTCATTTAATTTATTTCTTATATTTGTATTGAAATTTGGATAGAGCTTTCATTTACATGTATAAATGATTCAATCAAGTAAAATATAACTTTCAAACATATGCATCCATCACAATTTAAGTAAGCTAAAAATATATTGCATGTATAGATATATTAAGTGTTAAAGTCATATGCGTTACATGTGATGAAAAGAATGATTTGGTAAATATGTCATGTGATAGTAATTCAACCATATTAATCTTAAGTTGCCTTTCATATTGAATGGGATTATTTAAAGTTAACCTAAACTTAGGATTAATAAAATATTTAATAATCCATTCACTAAATATACTTTAAAAAGTGGCTTAAGATAGGGATGAAAGAGGACAATCCTCTTTCTTTCTTCTTTATAACACTTAGATGCTAAGTGTAAATCAAGTGAAACTAAACAAATTACAAATTAAAATTCACAAATCAATTAAACAACTTAAAATGAAACCAACCTTTATATTAAATTAAATCCTTCCACACTTAGAAAATCATAACTTGAATGCTTAGTAAGACATACCATGCAAATCCTTAGCACACACATTAGAACTAAGTCATTGCTTCTAGTCCTAAGTTAAGATGACATATGTGTGATGTATATTTTATTTTGTGATGCAATATTTTAGACTGGATGTTAGGGTGTATGTTTCGTACACTAGATGTTAGGCCGCTCTTAGACTAATCATGTTTTCTATAGGGGATCATGCTTGAGGGGTTGCTTAAAATTAAATATAAATGCTCTCTGTGTAGGTTGCTTAAACCCCTAAGCATAATCCAAGTTAGGATAGGTGGGCTTGGTTACCTATGTGCAGGGTGCTAAGTCCAAAATATATAAATATCTGGGATTGTATGTATGTTTAACTAACCTTGTTTTGCAGGTGTAGTTAGATTTATTTTTCCCATATAAATGTAATTTTGTAATAGGAATTAGAATTAGTGCTATGGAGGATTTGGATGAGCGATTGGCTAGAAAGCTTTGTCTGGGATGCCTGTGATGCCTTTGAAGAAAACACATCCAAATCAAAGAAGGAACCAATAAAATCAAAAAAGGAAGATAAAGAGACAAGAATAATGAAGATCCTCATAGAATTTATTCATTCTAATTATTCTTTTATTATTATTAGGTTGTATAAGGATAGAGCTGGTTACCCACCTTTTTTCTTTTTGATGTATGGTGGAACCCCATCACTTATTCTTTGTTAGATTATAAATTATTTCATGATTTGTTTAACTTGCATTAGAAATGACTTTTCTTAGTTTCTTAATGATTGATACTTTAATGTGTGGATGCGGTATGATCTTAATATAAAAATAATTTTTTACTTAACTAATTACTCATAATTAAAATTTAAACAACTAATAACATCATCATAAAGCCTAGGCTTTAAACAAGATAGTTAAAAGATTTAGCTTAGTTGAATGTTGTATGTCTCATCATGCATCCATCTTCTATCTCTCTTGCAAAAATGAGGGCCTCTGTCTTACAAAAGCTTGACCCATGAGAGTAACTCGATGATGAAGCCTCACCTCTCTCTTTTGATTTATAATCTATTTCATCAAGCATTTAGGCATAAAGAAATCACAGTATTAGTTAAAATATTGAGTCCAAAATTAAATAAAATTTAAAAGATTTTTCACTTGTAGATTAAGTCATATGCTCATACCATTCATGCTCTAGTCTCTTAGGAGTGGGTTTAGGACTTTAGTCTCTTTCAAATTAAATAACAAGCCTAACCATCTTGCAAATTCATAAGATCAACTACATGGATTTAAAGCATGAGGTGTTAGGCGGTGGCCACTCGCAGTTCTAAGTCAGAAGTCGATGGGTTTACTCTCTCTTGTGGAGATAAACCTTATGTCCACACCAGACTTAGTCATGCTTTAGCTCATACTAAAATTTCCTAGATTTAGGATCCGAGGTAGCTATTTTCTTCGAGCTACAAGCATAAATCCTCACCTCTTAGGCATTTACACAACCTTATGTTGGCAGATTATAAGCCTAGAAATTTAATAAAAATTCAACTCAAATAAATAAAACCTCTTCATTTTTAGCTATATAAATCCTAATCATAGGATAAATTGAATGCTCACTAGGCCTCCTAGTACCATGAGCATTTCTTACTTCCTTCCTTTGGATTCTAAAAATAAGTCTTTTGCATGGTCTCTCCCGCTTGACTTTTCAAACATAATTAATCCTTTGATAGTCTAGCCTTGAAATATTTGGAGATAATAATTATTTTCTTTAATTGAGAGTATTCTTAGGGAATCTCATTCCCTAGGATGTAATTAACTATGAAGGCTTTCTCTTCATATGGAACTTAAGAACTCAGCTTAATATAAACCCTGCTTTATCTTTTCATATAAAATAGGGGAAAAATCTCTAATATATTTGAAGACCCATCATGCCTTAGGAGTCCTTATTAGGTGATTAGGTCCATTATAGGGTGATGTCCCCATCTTTGGAGATAATATCATACCTCAATGTCATACTAGATCACTTCAATAAGTACCCCCTATGATCTAGTGGTGTCCACCCCACATCCAAAAATAAATACAAAAGATTTTTCTGGTGACTCCATTGGGGATAGTTCCTCTCTCCATCTCTAGTAGACAATTATCATCTCCAAGCATCGATAGTGACTTCTATTTTTGTATAAGCCCAAGACTATTTTCTTTCCATTGGCCCTTTGCTCATTTCATTCTTAAGTAAGTAGCATCCTTTTGTTTTAGGACCTCAGTCCCTTGTAGGTCCTAAGACTCCTATTGGGTCCCCAATAGGTAATAATAAGTTAATTAAGTAAAGGAGATGACCAAATATAAATCAAATAGAATTTATAACCTCTTACCACTAGCTTGGTGAAGTAAGGTTCATTTCATATTTGACAAAATTTCAATAAAATCTAAAGTAAAACAAATAAAATCTTTTGTAAAATTTTTAAAACCTTTTCAAAGCAAAATCATGTAAACTTCACTTAACATAATAAAATTTGCCAAATGAAGGTTCTCTTATAAAATTAAAGTCAAGTGAAATAAAATCAAAATCTTTTAAATAAAATTAATTGAACCTCACTTAGCATACCTAAAATTGCTAAGTGAGTGTTCCCCTTTTTCAAAATCAAAATTAAATCAAACAACAAACCTCTCTTTCAAAAATAAACATATTCTAACCCTCTTTCAAAAAAAAATGTAACTAACTTCATTTAACATACTTAAATGTGTTAAATGTGGATCCCCTTTTCAAAATTAAAATCAAATGTACCCAAAATTTTTTAAACAAAACCCAACAATCAACATACAAATTGGACTCCACTTAGCATACCTAAATTTATTAAGTGAGGGTTTCTTTTTTCAAAATGAAGACAAAATCAAGATAAATCAACATATAAGTGAACTCCATTTAACATACCCATATTTGTTAAATGAGAGTTCCAATTTCAAAATTAAATCAAAATTAAAATATCCAACATACATTTGAACTCTATTTAACACACCTAAATTTGTTAAGAGAGAGTGCAATCCTCAAAATCCAAATAAAACCACAAATCAACATATAAACAAGCAAGCAACATACAAGTGAGCTTCATTTAACATACCTAAATTTGTTAAATGAGAGTATCATCTTCAAAAAAAAAAAAAAAAAAAAAAATCCAACAACAAACATCAAACATATATTTGAACTCTATTTGACATACCTAAATTTGTCAAACAAGAGTTCCCCTTTCAAAAAATCAAATCAATAACAAATATTGACACATAGTTGAAACCCATTTAACATACTTAAATTTGTTAAATGAGAGTTCTTCTTTTCAAATCAAATCAAAACATCAAACAAACAATAATCAAACCATTAAGATAGAAAGCTTTTAAAATTTTCAAACATATAATTGAACCCCATTTAGCATACCTAAATTTGCTAAGTGAGGGTTCCCAAATCAAATTCCAATAAAAGAATACAACAAATACATCTCCAAAAGTCTCTCCAAAATAAATGAACCCCATTCAACATAATTAAATTTGTTGGATGTGGGTCTCAAAATCAAAATCAAATTCAGATTCAATGATTCATGGCAAAGTCTCTCCTCCAAATTCTTAAATCTCTCCAATATAATGAACCCCATTTAGCATACCTAAATTTGTTAAGTGTGGGTTCAAATTCATAAATTAAATCAAAAGCAATCATTCAAGTCAAGCAAGGGTCTAATTCTATAATGCAGAGATATCAATCCAGTTTCTCCATTTCTTCGTTTAGTCAGCTTCCACCATGTCTTCTAGAAAGTTGATCTTTTCCATTGCCTCGAGTGTGGATTTGGCCTTGGATCAGGCCATACTCACCACGCTTGTGATTTAGTTTGGCTTGGCTTTGAGAACCTCAAAGTCACATGTGAGGGACCAGCCAAGCAGCAAGAATGAGGAGGTGGCGCAAGAAACCACTTTGATGTCTAGTTCTAAGTTTCCCAAGAGGAAGGAGCCATGGTTCCCCAAGAGATAGTATCTTCTACCTTCGAGGTTAGTGCTAGCTCTCATTCCACCCCACTCACTAAGATTCAGTGTCATAACAAGAACCGCAAGGTCAAGCGGCAATAAAAGCACGAGGCGAGGCAGATGGACGATGCCTCTCATGTTACTGAGGAGGTTTCACCTCGTGAGACCTCTCCATTCCTAAGTGCTAGTAGGTTTTAGCCCTTCTCAGCTTCAAAGGGTGAGGAGGATTACTATAGGATTGTTGCAACACCCACACCATCGATAGAGTTAGAGGCACCAGCTAGGGAAAGGAGGAAGCCCATGCCGCCTATTCTTTCGAGTCGCCAGAGTCCATGATGCCTGTAGTCCGACATGTTATATAACTTGAGGAGCCCAATCCCTAGGAGTGTTACGGGTTAGATACATATATAGAGAGCCACTGAGGCTAGAGTAGTTGCCCAAGAGAGCAAGCGAGAGAGGTGGAGGTATGCTAGGCAGTCAGCGGCCTCCGCCTTTATGGACTTTCCTGATCGATGAGCTATTAGAGCAAACCTTTCTGATCGTTTAGTTCTCACTGGAACTGTTAGTCATAGAAGGAGATCTTCAATGGAGAGGCAGTCAGTGTCTCCATCATCAAACTGCTCCACTTGCCATCCACCCTCACCAGTCTAAGTTCTAGCATCCACAGTCCTTGCCAAGCTACACAAGCCCCGATTTGGAAAGAGACCCTCTCCTTTGATGATCTAGCTATGGCCCAAGGATCCCACTACATCTACTCCACCCTTTGAGGTGAGGTCGAGCTGCCTTACTCAACCTTCCACTTCAACTATGGTCAAGAGGGAGGGGGTTGATACCGACATAGTCCCCATATTAGTGGAGTTAGCCAAGGAGTGCACCTTGCCAGCTCAAAGTATTCAGTGCATATAGTCTGTGGAGTTCAGTCCAGTGGTCAGTCATTCACCAGCCTATGTTCTAGTAGAGCAGGGCAGAATAGATGATCATTCTTTAGATGACATTTGAAAAGACTATCGTACTGTGGTCAAAGAGATAGTTAGGAGTGACCATTCTGATCAGGAAGAAGGTACATTTGACTTCAAACTCGATGAGGATGACATGTTGGAAGACTTAACTGAAGCCCACATGGTTAACACTCGAGGATCCTTGCATAGGGAACATCATAGCCAATAAGGTGTTGTCTTTTAGGAAGGCAACACTTCTTACTCAGCTCAACACCTCCTCCACTCATTCAAGTAGAAGGATGACCATATAGATAAGATGGAGAAGAGGGTAGAAGAGTTCATGGTAATAGTTCTAGCCTTGCAGAACCTGACCCCAATCTCACAGCCTTCCCCTATGGTAGCTGATCGACCAGAGTTGGTACATACCTTAGATCATCCTAAGTGCTCTCCCATGGATGATGATGCTGGTAGCTTATATATGAAGGTCATAGATAGCACCTCCATGCATGAAAAGGATATCAAATAGATGGTGGAGCATTAGGTGAAGGAAGCATTGCGCAAGCCCGGGGGAGCTCCTCCACTTCAAAAGGTAGACCCTACACAGAGGAATTTAATGTAGTTCAATACCCTAAGGGTTTTATGTCACCATCCTTCAAGATTTTTGATGGTAGTAATAACCCATGGCAGCATATTGCATATTTCAAAGCCAATTATTGTAATGCCAGTGGCAGTGATGCACTTCTCTTCCATCTCTTCATCAGTAGCCTGTTAGGTGTTGCATTTGATTGGTATGCAAAATTGTCCAATGATTCGATAAAGACCTTCATTGAGTTAGAGCATCTCTTCATCAAGAGATTCATAGGAGCTCATTAAAGGGTAATTATAAGTGACCTCATTGTAGAAAAACCAAAACTTAATGAGTCCCTTGTTGATTGTATTCTTAGATGATGCAACCTGAGTATGAAATATGAATCATAGTTGTCTAAACAGCATGTCATTGATATTCTACTTAAGAATATCCATGGCCCGGCCATCTTTGTGCTTAAGGGCTTCACCATTAAAATATTTGAGAAGTTAATCAACATAGTGGATAGCCTACAAGAGAAGCGGTTACCCTTCTGAACCAATCATCTAAGCCCAAGCCTAAAAATGTTTGAGAAGAAGCCCGGATAGTCATATGGGCGGAGGAAATAGCTAGAGTGTGTATGAGAGGCCATGAGCTCAGATTCCTTCCTCTTCCACCACCTCGATTATATGACCACCATAGATGCAATGGCCACCACCATCGCCATTACGACTTACCCGCGATACCCTATCACGCTAGGTAGCTATTTTCCATCTATTTTTTTTGAAAGATTAAGCAAGCCATACTCATTGAAGAGGGAGGTAGTCAGAAAAATCTTCAAGAATCTCTTGAAGAATCATGATTTTTAGCTACCCAAGCCTAAGAGGCCGAAGGAACTGGGCAAGATCTATGATCCTAGCTATTACCCCTACCATCGCCTGTTAGGCCATGTCTTAGAAGATTGTATCACTTTTAAAGACTTGAGCATAGCTACAAGTCAGGAGCCATAGTTTTCCCTGCTAAATACTTATTAGAATAACCATCTAGTTCTGTTAGAGTAATCTTTGGGGATACTTCTGATCCTTTTAAGATCAAAGAAGGTTGAGATATTTCTATATCCCATACCTCTAAGAAAATCATCTCTAAAATCAAGAAAATTTCTCTACAAGTACCTAAAGTAGCTTAAACCTCCAATTCCAAGGAAGGTTTACTAGTTGCAAAAGACAACTTGGGGAGGGTGGAAGCCCAGTAGTAGAAGCAGCCTACCACACTTACCCGGGATAGATCTGTAGCGCAACCACCATCCGAGTCTAGCACTCCTCCCACCATTATAGCTACTATATCCTCTGGTAGCTCCTCTTCTACCAATAGGAGCATTATATCTATGGATGAGGTCACTAAAGCCCTCACTTGGCTTACTTTACTCGATTTCTATCATGTACCTCCACCCAATTTAAAGAAATCAATGAAGAAAGTTGATACCACTTACATTCTTTCTACTTCTGATGCTACTAGTTTCATTCTCATAGAAAGCTCACTGAGTCAAAATAATAATAACAACTCAAATAGTTCCAATTCATTCCTTTTTGATTCAGAGTCATATTTTCCTTCTTTGAATCAATTGGGTTCACATCTTGAGATTGACGTGGAGTCATCCGACTACGAGAATCTTGTAGGAGTAGCTATAGGTATGCCTGATGAGCAAGTAGAACTTTCCACAAACTCATCATTCCAAGAAGTCATTGAAGTCAACCAACACAGTGGAAAAGTTCTACCTCCTAGGGTAATACCTCAAGATAAGGGTAAATAAGTAATTGGTTCAAGTGAGCATATAGCCCCTCCACAAGATGCTCCACCTACGAATATGCTTATGGAGGATCAACCCAGAGTTGATTACATTGTCCTAGTAATCTTAGAAAGTTGCCAGTTAAGTTAAGCATATATGACGACCTTGTCTTATCCAAAAAGATGAAGGAATCTCTAGTCAAAGTCGTGCTTGATCCAGAGATATGCTTAGCTTAGCTGACCTTTACTAGAGAGGAAGCACACTACTCAAAAGACCTCTTAGGGTACATTCAGTGATGAAGACCTACTGCTAGGGACGATCGAGCACAACCATCCTCTTTACATTACAGTGGATGTTGGCAGATTCAAGCTATCCAGAGTTCTGGTTGACTCAGGTGCATCAGTTAACATTATGAGTCTATGAACCCTTGCCTACTTGAGGATTGACATCTCTAAACTCCAAAAGGAGGGGATGATGTTGAAAGGATTCAATGAACAAGGTGAGTGGGCCTTACACTTTATAGTGTTGCCATTAGAGATAGATGATTGGAAGACTGAAACCAAGTTTTACATGATAAACTCAGATACATCTTTCAATGCTTTGCTTAGGAGACCCTGGATACATGAGAACAATATGGTTCTATCATCTCTACATCAGTGCATCAAGTTCATGAGAGGTGGGATCAATATTATGTTAAAGGAGATCTCAAAATCACATTCATGAGAGATATATGAGGATGCGCCTACCTCCCCAAAACCAAAAAGTCTATTCTTGAGAACTTAGTCAAAATATCCATGTGGGAGAAAAAGAAAAAAAAAGAAAAAGAAAAAAAAGAAAGGAAAATAAGAAAGAAAATGAAATTGAAAAGAAGAGGGAGTAGAGCCTGAGATTAGATTCCACCCACAGTTAGTTACTCCATTCGAACAAGTGGGGAGGATGATCGGACCTCCACCAGGGCGAGGAAGAGGCACATCTAAAGGCAATCCCAAGGGTGGAAGACCTCGATACTTACCACACACCAAGAGATTTATCCAAGTAAGTACACTCTTGTTCCATATAGACTTAGAAATTTAGGAGGATAAGCCTATATGGTTAGCACCGGGCTCTCTCGATAGGAGATCCCATTAGAGGTGACACTCGAGCAGGCTGATGAAAGACTAGATTCTTTAGCAAAGCATTAGTGTATCCAAGTCATCTTTATATGAAATTATTAGGCATCAGTTGGGAACCTTAGCTTTAACCCCACTTTTCTTACAAAAGTTGAGGGTTTGGTAGTTAAGGAAGCTTCTAGATCACCTAATGGATTCCTCATGGATTGAGTGCTTTATCAAATTATATCTGATAATGGTACTGCATTCAAGAGCATCAAAATTAATAATTTTGCTCGCAGACACAACATAGATTGGAGGTACTCTACCATCCATTATCTGAGAGCAAATAGCTTAGCAAAAGCCTTTAACAAAACTCTCATCCAAATACTCAACAAGAAGCAACAGTGGCATGAGCAGTTAGTTGGAGCTTGGTGGGCCTACCGCATCACCTACAAAACTCTAACTCATTCTACCCATTTCTTCTTAGTGTATTGGTCCAAAGATGTTCTATCATTAGAAGTTCAATTCCTATCACTAAGGATAGCTATGGGTAGCAAGATCACAATGGAGCAGAGTGCCAAGTTGTGGTTAGAAGAGCTCAAAGGTTTGGAGGAGAGATGCCTATGGGCATGCCAAAACCTAAAGTTCTACAAAGCCAAGATGATTCAAGCTCACAATAAGTTGGTTCTCTCTAAAGCTTTTCAAGTAGGAGAGCTTGTTTTAGTTCTAAGGAGACCAATTGTTGCCTGTCGTAAGATGGAAAGCAAGTTTGAATCCACTTGAGAAGGCCCTTTTGTCATAGAAAAAGCTTACCAAGGAGGATCATATCAACTTATCAACCATAGAAAAGAGCGCCCAATGCTTCTAATCAATGGACTCTACCTAAAGAAATATTATCCTTAAAATTAGATTTGAAAGCAATTATCATCAATGAAAATTCTTTTTTAAATTCAATCTCATCAAATTAAAAATGTTTTGGTCTGTGAATCCATCACGACATGTTTAGGTAGAAGTAAGAGAACCCAAGTAGCATCATATCCTTCATCAACACAACATAAATACAAAATTACACACAAAACATAAAATAAACACATATCCTTTGATCTCTGCAACTTGAGTTGAGATAATGCCCATCCTCACTTAGTAGGCTCTAGGTGGGTCAATTACTACTTAGCTCGTGTTACCCCAATGGTCATTTTGTTTAGAGGATGTAAGTCTCCCACACTTTCTTCCTTGCTTAACCAATGTGCACTGATGAGTACCTTGTTAGTATGGTAGGCCTTACTACACAGCCAGTAAGCTATCATCATGTTGGCTCTATTTAAGAAGATGTAAGTCTCCTACGCTTTCTTCTTGGATTGGCCTTCGTGCACTAACGGTCAAGTATGTTTGAGGTTTAGGGTAAGTGGTGGCTCCTTTCCTCCGATTACTTCAAGTGGGTCGTCCTTCCTTGAGACTTTCCCCGCAATTGTAGGTGAATAACATTTGTCCGGGATGACTATCTAGATGACCATTTCTGTCTATGAAGATGTAAGTCTCCTATGCTTTCTTCTTAGATTGATCGTCGCACACCGACGGGTACCTTAGGTTAGTTGATGTTTGCTATGCTGACAATGACCCACTTAGTGGATACACCACTCATGGCAGATGTAAGTCTCTGCACATTATCCTTGAGTTGGCAACGCACAATAGGCTTCATTTTTGAGGGATTAGATAACGCCCAGTACCTCCCATGTGGGCACTCTATTTGGATCATGTCCTTGCTATAGACACTACCCAAGTTACTAGTAGATTGGGAGTCCCCTTTCCTAGCCATCCCTGGTTGGAAGGTTTGTACTGATGTGACTCTCCTGGATTGATAAATTGAGATAAGCTAACATAGCCCCTTCTCAGACGGTCCATTGAACAAGGTCCAACAATATATATATATATATATATATATATATATATATATATATATATATATATATATATATATATATATATATATATATATATATATATATATATATATGGACACCCCAGTAGTACCTTTTCCCAAGTAGACATCCTATCTTTAGGGCAGTGTCTGCAAAACTTTCTATAAGAATCGTTTAACTACTCTTGAATTGACATAAGTCCCTAAGGGCACTCACTTTCGTCCTAGGTCGGGTCTATTTATTGCATGGGTCAAACCAATGATTTTTGGATTCAAAGATGTAACTATCTACACTTTCTTCTTAGCAGTCATTGTACCGAAGATAACCTTTAGGTTGGTTAGTCTCACCCTTGGAGACTATCCTTTGGATCGATAAATGACAGTCCAGGCGACATAGCCCCTTCTGGGTTCATACGTCCATAAATTAAATCAAACATAGTAAAATTCAATCAACCAAATCAAATTAAATGAAATCAACTGAAATTAACCTTGACTACTTTGATTGAGGTAAGATCCCAAGTGGCACTCACTCAGTAGTCACCTTAGGTTGGGTTAGATTTATTGTGCTACTAATAGGTCACCTCGGTGAATGTCCTGCTTGGAAAGATGTAAGTCACCTATTCTTTCTTCCTAGCATAGTCATTGCACACTAAATGGTAACCCTTAGGTTCGATAGTCTCACCCCACAATCAGTAGACTACCCCTTTGGATTTGTAAATCTAAGATAGGTCAAGGCCCCAATGGCTCCTTCTTAGTGGGTTCATCGCACAATGATAGAGTCCATAAATCAAATCCAAATTAAATCAATAAAATTTAACCATGCTCATATCCCTAGCAGATATGCCCCAAATCAAACAAAATGAAATTAAATCCAACTTGATTCTCCTCAGTGGAGCCCAAATCATATAAATAAATCAAACAAATAGATAAAATTCAAAACCAACCTCCCTAGTGGATCCATAACAAATTAAAATAAATTAAACCCGTCTTGATCCTAAGTGGATTAAGGCCCATATCCCCAGCGAATATGCCCCCAAACCAAATCAAAATAAATCCAACCTTGATCCCCAGCTGATTTAAGCATGTATCCCCAACAGACCTCCCTTCCATAAATCAAATCAAATGAATTAGAACGAATCCAATCAAATCTTAATCCCTAATGGATTTCTAGCATAAGCTTATCTCATATCCAATTCATGTGTGATTCCCCAATAAATTCCATTTCATGTCCTTGACATGAAATGCTCATCAAATCTTCTTGACTCTCTTATGCCCTTAGCATGAGATGAGTTACATTACTAAGATCACAATTCTATCTACCCTCGAGGTTTAAGTATAGATTATTTTTTTGTGCTTGTAATCTTTGGACATTGTTGATCACCTCGATCAATATATGTGTGTGCCCTTGATTACACCACACCTATTGGGCCTTTTGACCTCACTTTTTGGGTAAGGACTCAATCTTCCCATCTTTGATTTAGGAGTCTTTAGACACTAGATTCTTCAGTCATAAGATACTTCTAGAGATGAACACTTAACCTATGCCTAAAGACTTAGAAGGGTTAATCCTAAGATTAGGGTATGCCATAGAATTAGGGAAACTTACCTAGCCTATTGCCTAAACAAATTCATACTTGCCTTCTTAAGCTAAACCAAACCCCAAACTCAATTCATCCCAAATACAAATCAAATTCACAATCAAATTCAAATCAACCAAACCAAATCTAATCAAATTAACCCAAACCTAAGCCACTTGATTTAATTCTACAAACTTAGCCAATATTTTCTTCAATCAAAATCAAACTCAATTGATTTTCTCATGAATCAATTATTTCCCTAATCATCATTTCAAATATAAAGGAAATATACAATCAAATCACCTAAGATAAAATGAATTCAATCAAACCTAACTTAACCCATCTTACCCAAAATACCCAAATGTGCCAAAACCCATTTGAACCTAAATCAATTGCAATGAAAACTATAAATCAATCCTAAATCTATATATAAACTCAACTAAACTCAATTCAAGCCAAAATCAATTCAACTAGCCTAATTGATCCACTTGACTCAAAGTGACCAATTTGACCAATTTGACTAATTTGAACCAAATTTCAATTCTACCCAAATTAGATTGAGCCAAACCTACCAAAACCACTTATGATGATTATCAATCATCCTTGATTGATCAATTGCCATAAATTGGATCAAACCAAGTCAACTCGATCATTTGACCAAGTCAATCCAACTCATAAATCAACTACCAAATCCCAACCCAAATTAATTAAAACATATGATTCACATTAACCTAAAATCAACCCTTGAATATGACTTGACAACCAATTGAACAAACCTAACCAAATTGGCCTTTGACCCAAGTTGACCCAATTTGATCTAAAAGACTAAATTAGGTCAAATCAAGATCTAACCTAAATTGATTGCAACCAATGGCTCATGTTCATTTCAAATTGATCATTGAACATGATTGAAGTCATAATTGAACCAATTTGACCAATTGAATCAAATTGACTCATTTAGCCTAATTTGAACCCAATCCAACTCATTATCCAATGGCTAAAGCTCTTCACATGGAATCAAACCCACTTTTGGGTAGTCAACTCCCCCTTTTCACTTGGTAGCCAATACCCAAAATGGAACCTTACATGGCTAACCCACCCACATGGGCTAGGTGACCTTGAAGGAGGTGAGTTCCTCATTGATTGGTCCCAAGGATGAAAGAGACTTGAGCTAGAAATGCCAACCAAAGCCCACATTAGCTAGTCTATCCCTCCCCACCTATGACCGAGTGGATGAAAATGGATTGAATCCAAGCCTGATCCAAGGATGAGGGGTATACTATTCTCACACACTCACCCTCAGAGCTTGCTAGTTTCAAAATCCCAGTGATTTACAAGCTCCCTTGCCATCACTAGAATCTATCAACTCGAAACAAAGCAAGGAACCCTTCCATCCAACTCCACCAATACTAACCCCATTCAAATTAACTTCACACCTAGTGAGGTGAAATGAATCTTTCAGCCCTCCACCACCGAAGTACCTCTTTGATCAAGCGTTGGCTTACAAGTGCTTTGATGCTCATAAGGAATCTACCTGCTTGTCCGCATCATCTGCTACCTCTTCTCTTGATCTCAGGTACATTCTTTCAAAGCATTTGGAAAATTTTTCTATGCCTTTTGAAGAGAACATGAATGGGTGCAACTCAGGCCAATAGATCCCTTGATCTTTCTTGTGAAGGTGTGGGATCAATCGAGTCAATTCGAGCTGAATTGGGTAGAGGAAGGTGGACGGTGTCCGTATCCCATCACTTGGGAGATGATAGATCACCCACCATCCATTCCACATGTTTGGAATGGAAGGCATGATTCGCTAGATTTGATTTGATTTAATCCTTAAGAATGTGGGTTTAATCTCCACCCGTGACCTTAGATCGATGGAGGACAAATCGCCAACATCATCAACAACTCGGATGCATTTAAACAACCAATCCCTTGTGCCATGAAAGTGCATTAGTTAGCGCTGTGTGGCAATGGGTTTAGCTTAATTAAGACTTAATTAATTATTTTACTGGTTGAAACTTTGATAAATCATTACTAATTATATAAAAATCTAAAAAATACAAATAAATACTACTTTTAAAGGTAATTTAAAGAAGAATTAATTAAAAAATTTTATTTAATCTTGTACAATAATTAAGGCTTAATTTGGGTTTAAGTGTAAACTTAATTAGCTTAATTAAGCCATAATTACTTAGGTAATTAATTCCAAACTTTCCTTATTGATTTAATGGGATGATCTCTGCCTCCCATAATTTTCTTAGAATTTATTGCTTGATTAATTAAGAAAATTGATCATTTGAACCATAATTACTCCCTTAATCAATTTAATAATTAATTAACACCTAAACATCAACAAATTTAATTAATTAATCACAATCATTGTTGAATGGATAAGGGGTGGGATTAAGGCCTCTTTCCTAACCTCTTTTCCTAAGTCCATTCCATCTTAAAGGGTTAATAATATGGAAGTTAATTAAGGGTTTAATTAATTGATTAAGTGGCTTAATTAATCAAATTAAAATCCAAATCACATCAGATAATTGACAATGAAATTAAGGGTTCCTCTTTATGTGTTTAATGACATAAAGATACTTAAGAAAATTATGATTAACCTATAAGTGTGGAAAAATCATAAAAGTACTTAATTAGGTTCTTTAACTTAATTAAAATTTAATCATGAGCCATTTGCATTAGGCCCTTTAGGAGCATTGCAATTTTATTTTCTCACATGTTCATGTCATTTGTGGCTCATAATTAAGTGGTTAATCAAATTAATGAAGCATAGGTAAGGGTAATTAATTGATTTAATTAGTGATCCAACTTAATTAATTCATAAAATCCACTTAATTACCTTTCCTTAAACTAAATAAAATCACCAACTTGGGAATGGGATTAAAACAACAAATGATAAGTGCTCATCCTTAAATCAGCTCAAATGCAAAAATCAAATTAATAATAAGCTTTGGTTGTCTTTAAACACTTTTATTTGATGTGATTGTCCTTAGGAATTAATTTAGTTGAATAAACCATGTGTTTATATTTAGTTATTCCTTTCCAATCACTTCTAAATGTTGTATGTCATATGAATTCATGCATTCATTCTTTCAAATTCAAATGAATCAAATTGGAAGTTATTAATGTAAGCTTGCATGTGTTGACTTAATCTAATTATATGTGTGGCTATTATCACTATTAAATCAAAAAGTATTTTTCAAACTTTATAATTTATTGATAATATGTGATAGTTATGAATACATATAGGATTTGCATGCTTATAGCTTAAATATGTGAAATGAAGCTCTCTTTCCTATGTTTTCATATGGATTCACATAGAATGTTAATGAGCATATAGTCTAGACATCCCAGGAATATGAGGCTTTAAGTAGCCAAGGAGGTCATTTGATTACCTCACTTCCCTTGTTTAACAATGACACACTTATTTGATTTCATTTCTATGTATTTTTATATTAGAATTTGGATAGAGCTTTAATTCATATACATAAATAATTCAACTAAATGAAAATACAGTTTTGCATGATTTTTTGTTCTTATAGTTACTTATACATTCTTATGTATTTAAGATAGCAAGTGTTTAGTCAACATCCAGAATATGAGGCTTTAAGTAGTCCAAAGGAGGTCATTTTTATTACCTCACTTTGGTTTAACAATGACACATGCTTACATCTTTTATACATTTGCATGTGTAGTTGATTAGAGAATGGTAATCCACCTTTTCTACTATAAATACATTCATCCATGATCATCTAACTCATAAAAATACATTACATATAAATTAATTTTCTCTTTCCTATGTTTATATATAGATTTATATAGATTTGAATAATAATGTATATATAGTTTGAACATCCATGGAATACGAGACTTTAAGTAGCCCCAATGAGGTCATTTGATTACCTCACATCGTTGGTCTAACAATGACACGTGCTCATTTAATTTTTCCCATGTATATTTGTATTAGAATTTAGATAAAGCTTTAATTTACATGTGTAAATTATTCATTCAAGTAAAATATAACTTTTTCAAACATATGTATCCATCACCATTTAAGTATGCCAAAAATATATTGCATGTATAGATATGCTAAGTGTTAAAGTCATATACATATTACATGTGATGAAAATGAATGATTTGGTATATGTCATGTGATAGTAATTCAACCATAGTAATCTTAAGATTCCTTTCATATTGAATAGGATTATTTAAAGTTAACCTAAACTTAAGACTAATAAAATATTTAATTAGTCATTCACTAAAGAAAATTAAATAATAAAATATAATTCATAAAGTGGCTTAAGGTAGGGATGAAAGAGGGTAAACCTCTTTCTTCTCTTTATAACACTTAGATGCTAGGTGCAAATTAAGTGAAACTAAACAAATAACAAATTAAAATTCATAAATCAATTAAACAACTTGAAATGAAACCAACCTTCATGCTAAATTAAATCCTTCCACACTTAGAAAATCATAACTATAATACTTAGTAAGACATACCACACAAAGCCTTAACACACACATTAGAACTAAGTCATCACTTCTAGTCTTAAGTTAGGATGGTGTATGTGTGATGTATATTTTGTTTTATGATGTAATATTTTAGACTAGATGTTAGAGTGTATGTTTTGTAGACTAGATGTTAGAGCTCTTAGCTTTAATCATATTTTTATGTAGGATCATGCTTGAGGGTTGATTAAAATAAATATAAATGCTCTTTTGTAGGTTGCTTAAACCCCAAAGCATAATCCAAGTTGGGATAGGTGGGCTTGGTTATTTACGTGCAGGGTGCTAAGTCCAAAATATATAACTACTTGGGATTGTATATATGTTTAGATAACATCTATTTTGCAGGTGTAATTAGGTTTACTTTTCCCATATAACTGTAATTTTGTAATAGGAATTAGGATTAGTGCTATGGAAGATTAGGATGAGCAGTGGCTAGAAGGCTTTATCCTAGGATGCCCTGTGATGCCTTTGAAGCAAACACATCCAAATCAAAGAAGAACCAATCAAATCAAGGAAGGAAGATAAGGATACATGAAGAATGAAGATCTCCATAACATGTATTCATTCTAATTATAATTATTCTTTTATATTTCGGTTGTATAAGAGTAGAGCTCGGCTACCCACATTTTCTATTTTTGGGATGTATGGCGGAACCCAACCACACCGGCCTCTTATTCTTTTGCATTTGATTATAAATTATTTGATGATTTGTTTAACTTGTGCATTAGAAATGGCATACTTTTCTTAGTTTCTTAATGATTGATGCTTTAATGTGGCTTGAATGCGGTAGGCTCTTAGGATAAAAATAATTATTCTACCCAACTAATAACTCATAATTAAAAGTTTAAAGAACTCATAACCTCATCATATAGCCTAAGATTTAAATAAGATAATTAAAAGATTTAGTAATCCCTTAGTTGAATGTTGTATGTCTCACATCATGCATCTTCTATCACTTTTGCAAAAATGAGGGCCTCCGCCGTTACACTATAATTATCGCTTGACCCATGAGAGCAACCCTTGATGATGGAGCTTCACCCTCTCTCTTTTGATTTAGCCAATAATCTATTTCATCATGCATTTAGGCATAAAGAAATCATAAAGCTTTTGTCTAAAATATTGAGTCTAAAAATAAAATAAAATTTGAAAAGATTTTTGCACTTGTAGATTAAGTCATATGCTTATACAATTCATGCTTTAGTCTCTTAGGAGTGGGCTTAAGACTTTAGTCTCATTCAAATTAAATAATAAGTCTAACCATCTTGCAAATTCATAAAACCAGATTACATTGATTTAAAGTGTAGGAGGTGTTAGCTGGCGGCCACTCCAAGGGGTTATAAGTCCAAAATTCGGACGGGTTTACTCTCTCTTGTGGAGATAAACTCTTATGTCCACTTTTCTGTTAGATTTAGGGCATGCTTTAGCTTGTACTAAAGTTTCATAGATTTAGGATTTGAGATAGCTGTTTTCTTCGGTGAATGTTGTATGTTCTCACATCATTCATATCATCTTGTTTCACTCTTAAATAGAGATGGTCTCCATTCTTGCACGATAGGGGATATACTTGACCTTTGAGGTGATCCCTTGTAGTGGAGAACACTTCCTCCCACTAATTTAGCCCACAACCTTATTTCATCATGCATATAGGCATAATTTTCCCAAGCCTTAGTCCAAAATGAATGTCAAAATAGTGTAAAAGATTATAAATTTTACATTAGTTTAAGTCATATTTCCATGTTAGTCATGATCTAGTCTTTTAGAGAGTGAGTTTAGAATTCTAGCTTCCTTCCTAATTAAATAATAGCCTAAGCTATCTTGCATTTACATAAGACTGGCCTACATGATTTTAAAGCATAGGAGATGTTAGTTGGCGGCCAATCCAAGCTGTTATAAGCCTAGAAGAGTCATGATAGGTTTATCCTCTCTTGTAGAGGTAAACCATTATGTCCCATTTTTTGATAGACTTAGGTCATGCTTTTATCTTGTGCTAAAGCATACTAGATTTAGGTTCTAAAGCTATTTATTTTCTTCACGCTATGAGTATAAGTTCTCACATATTAGGTATTTTCACAATCTTGTGTTAATAGTTTATAAGCCCTAATATTCTAATAAAATTTCCAACTTAAACAAAATAAATTCTCTCTTTCAAATATATAAAGCCTCGTTATATGGTAGACCAGAGCATTCATTAGGCTTTCTAGTATCATGATTTCTCCCTGCTTATCCTCTTTTCGAATTCGTAAATAAGTCTTTCAATTTAAACTCTCCCACTTGATTTTCATAATACCAAATCATTTGATAGTCTAGCTTTGAAATCTTTGAGATATTTATTTATGACTTTAATTGAGAATATTCTTAAAAAATTCCTATTTCCTAAGATGTAATTAACTATGGAAGCTTGCTTCCATGGAACTAAAGAACACAAAAATAAACCCCTTTTTGTTCTCCATGTAAAGTAGAAGATCTTTGGTATATACAAGACCCATCTGTCTTAAGAGTCCTTATTAGGTTATTAATTCTATTGTAGGGTTATATTTATATCTTTTGAGATGGTACATCATACCTTTAATCGTACCAATCATTTCAATAAGTACCTCTAAGATTTGTATGGTGTCCCTATGCTCCAAATTAAAACACCACATTAGCTAATTTAAAACATATGACATTAGTTTTAGCTAGCCTTAGGTGTAAGACCATAGACTTATCTTAAGTTACCCTAAACTTTCTCTTGAACCCTCTCATAGTACAAAGAAGTTTGGTCAATTTATTTGACTTCAACCAAATTAAAATTGAACAAAATAATAGTGAATCTAATTTATATTTTTATTGATTTACTAGGGTTTGACAATTACTTTATGTGATCAAAACCCATTTTATTGTCACTTGAGATCAATCGTGGACATAAAGTTATTGATCATAGTCAAATCATGTTTGACCATGAAAATTTCATTCGTCATAAAAAGTTAAAATGAATTACAATCAAATCTAAAGTTTTGACTTTGGTTTTATAAGATCCTAATCACTTATAGGTTTTCTTAGGTCATACTTAAACTTAACCCACCTTCGCATTGGGCAAACTTTGGTTAACCATAGGGTTCAAATGATTGACCTTAAGTCAATTTGAAAAATTCAATTCAAATCAAATCTACCATTTTTTAAAGAGCCTAATGTACTTGATGATTGTGGTAATAATAAATAATATTCATCATCATATATTAGTTCTATAGTATAAAAGCCAATATTGATTTTTTATTTTAATTTGTTGCATTTAACTTTTCATAAATTGTTTTTAATATTGTGCTCACCCTTAGACAAATTACTTGGTGCCAAACCTCAGTTAATCAATTTCTTAACATCTTTGAGATATCAATTAAAAGATAATTCCACTATTTCATTAGAAGAACCATTTTTAAATTATATATATATATATATATATATATATATATATATATATATATATATATATATATATATATATATATATATATATAATATATATATATGATATATATATATATATATAATATAATTTCCTTGAAGATATGATTAATTAATCATTAGAGCTTGGCTTATATAAAACTTCTACCATAAAATAACATAAATTATATTTAATTCTTCTACATTAGATAGGAAAATTTTACTAGGGATAAGGACCGAATTTTTAAATTTTAAATCTTTTTAATTTTGATTTACGATAAAAATTTTTTCTTTTTTTTGAAATAAATATTATTCTTTATAAAGCATAGTTATTAAAATTATATTTAATACAAAAACATATTTTCCATTTGAACTTTTACTAAGAATTTTTTCTATCTTTCAAGAATAAGCTTAAGCTCAAACCATGTTTTGTTGACATTATTATATTAGAGACTACATGGATTGAGGAACTTTGAAGAAAAAGTAACTTAATAGATGAACATATTCTTCATGTTGAAACCCTATAAAGCTTCCTCATAGGGTCTCTAAATGATAGAGAAAATATAAATTAAATTTAAAATTTTATTTTGTTGAGTGATCTTAACCAATTATATGTAATTCTAGGAGAAAGTAAACAAACAAATTATCTTATTTATTCTATGAGCACTCTTGATTAGAGCAACACTTGATATTTAGTAGAAATGTTTAAAATATTTATGCATTACCTTAATGAAAAATCACCCTCCTTAAATTATATATATATATATATATATATATATATATATATATATATATATATATATGTTAGGGTATATATTTGGAATATATATATATATAAAATATAGTGATGGAGATATTGTAGAAGAAGCTGTCAATTAAGAAGTTGTGGTGGCCATTACAATTTTTTATTTTAAAAATGTCAGATTGTAGCTTTCTTGTAGCCACCACACTCTATCAAGTCAGGTTAGGAAACACAACTTTACCACTATAGCTTCTACAAATTATAGCCAAAATGTTCTTATTGACATGACATGCATTCGAACCACACTAGGGGCAAAATGTTGCCCTAAATTCAACCTCAAAAAGATCTTCTCGGACTATCAATATACTTTGAATGTCTACTAACCTACTCTACATCAAGCAAAACCAATTAGGAGATTCAAATCATCAATGGTGTCTCAATGATGTTGCTCCTAAGTTTGATTATTTCTTAAAGATTTTATTTTCAAGATTGATTCTTATGGTTATTTCTAAAATTTGAATCGCCTCCCTCTTCTTTGTTTGTATGCACCACTCCTCTTAGTCCATAACATTTAATATCTTAATAACTTAGGTGGAACATTTCCCTTTTTCAATTTGTAGTTATATTGTCCTCCTCTACTTGGTCGAGTGGAACATATAATTGATTTCTCACAATATCATGCAACATTTCTCACAATCTCACAATATAATTGATCATTGTAGTAAATTTTTATATTCCTACAAAATAATTATTAAAAAATTCATTATCGAAATAAATATATATGTTATTCATATTTTAAGAAACATATATAATAATAATAATAATAATAATAATAATAATAATAATTTATGAAGAGTTACACACACACAATTATTATGTATTTACATATTTATTATAGTTGCACTCAATTAACATACACAACTGTGCAGTATACCGACTATTAATCTTTAGTTATCATGTTCAGTTTTAACTAATAACTCTTTCCCACCTGACATGGCTAGCATGCTCTATAGGTCGAAATAGGCCTGTTGTAAACTTGTGGCACACCTATAAAATCAGAGGCTGACAACTTATGTCCCTTAAATATGGTCCCTAACGATCATTACATGATCGTTTCCTCCACCCTCGCTCTCTATATAGAATTCCATCTTCTAAGTTCCATCTATTGAATTTACAAGTCCCTGTATCATCTGTCATTCTCTATCTATATCTCTATCTTTATCTATTTCTTCAATTATTTGTGCCTCCCTATATTCTTCTGATAAGTTTTGAGTTCTATCTCTCTATACTTGTTTCACGTTGAAGAAATGGAAGATATAATTCAATCGCTAGAGGAGTTCTCCATTGAAGTGATTCTCTATAAATCAATTCTTTTTTAAATGTTTCCACAAAATGATTCATTTTTTTATTAATTTATGAAGTTTTGAATGTTACTTATACAGTTTTGTTTGTGCCATAAGCAATTTTATTTAAGCATTTTAAGAGGTAAGTTTTATATATTCATTTATTATTATTATTATTTAAGCTTTGGAAGGATTTAATGCATGTTATTCATCTAATTGTTACAATTTTTTGGTGAAGGAGATTTGGATCCTCACCAATTTTTATAATAGTTGTGGAGAGAAAGACAATATTTAATTATCTTCTTCACTCTTCTTTTAATTTTTTATAGTTCTTGATTACTTTGTTGGGAAATCTTAAGGTCTAGATCCCAATAAAAATATTTAATTCATTATAATTTATAAGTGTGAATTCATGAAACTTTATATAATTAAAAATACTTAATTTACTCAATTGCAAATGCCAATCACACATATATACTATAATAACTACTCGTCGTACTCACATGAATTAAAAATAGAGTTTGTGCAATGTATAGCACTCATTAAGCCTTATTTAAGATATAAACTACTATTAATTATTTCTCATAATTATAAAAACTTTTTAAGCATAATATATATCATTCTTATAAAATTTTATCTCTTCTTAATTGAGAGAATTTTTACTATATATGAATCTCTTTATGATGTTCGACAAGACTGATATCATTTTATAAGTACCATATAAAAAGTCTAAATAATAAATCTTCAATAAATTTTTTTTTTCTATAACATAAATTCACAATTTTTAATAAAAAATAGAAAAAAAAATGTTTTTTTAATATATAATCTCATGGTACACTGACAACATAGGTGACAGACAACTTACGTTGCCTAAATATAGGATCTAATGATTGTTATAGGATCATTTTCTCCACCTCTCCACTACCATATATAAAATTTTAAAATCCACCATGTTAATAATTGGAATTTACAGAATCTTTTTTTATAAAATCTCTCTCTCTCTCTCTCTCTCTCTCTTCCGTATGATCGTCAGATCAAATGAATATTGGTGTAGAAGTCCGGAATTTAAAATTTTTTTGTTGTTTTTATCAGGGAAGAGAGAGAGAGAGAGAGAGAGAGAGAGAGGTCGTTTTATTATTATTTAATTAATATAATTATTTAAAATATTTAATTTAAAATATTTTTTAAAAAATATTTAATAACTAAATATTTATTTATTTAGTTTATTAATTTATATATATATATATATATATAATTTAAAATATTTTTTAATTATATATATAAATTTATAAATTTATTTAATAAATTTTTATTAATTAATATAATTATTTAAAATATATTTTTTTTAATTTTTGTTAATATAATTTAAAATAAAAATACATAAATAAATAATTTTTAATAAATAAATAAAAAGAAATAAATAAATTATATAAATATTTTATAAAAATATAATAAGTAATTATATATATATATATATATATATATATATATATATATATATATATTTATAAAGTTATTTATATATTTAAATTATATAAATATTTTTAAGTTATATAAATTAAAATATTTAAAATAAATATAAATAATTATTTTATAAATATATTTTTATTTAATTATTGTTATTATTTATTTAAAAATATTTGTTGTTTAATATATAATTAGTTAAATAATAATAATAAATTTTAAATTATATATATTTATTTTATTTTGATATTTATAAAATATTTAGATATTTATATATTTATTTTGTTTATTTATTAATATTTATTCCTTTTCTTTATTTATTTATTTTTTTTATATTTTTTTGTATTTTTTTATATTTTTTTGTTATTATTTTTATATATATAATTATTATATTTTATAAAAATTATTTTTTTAAATTATATATTTTAAATATTTTAAAATTACTTTAAAATATTTATATAATTTAAATATATAAATTACTAAATATTTTATAAATATATAAATAAATAAATATTTATATAATTTAAAATTTTTTTAATTAATTAATTAATTATATATTTTAAATATATAAATATTTTTAAATAAATAAATAACTAATTAAATAAATAAATATATTTTATAAATAACTAATTATTTGATTTTAAATATTTTTAAATTATTTATATAACTTAAAAATATTTATATAATTTAAAATATAAAATAACTAAATAATTTGTATATATATATATATATATATAGTTGCTTTGTTATATAATTTATATTTATATAATTTATTTATTTCTTTTTTTGTTTATTAAAATTATTTATTTATATATTTTAAATATTTTAATTATGTATTAACAAAATTAATAAAATTATATATTTTAAATAATATATTAAATTAATAAAAAATTTATAAATTTAGTATATATAATTAAAAATATTTTTAAATTATATATTTAATTATATATATATATATATGTAATAACTAAATAAATAAATATTTAGTTAAATATTTTATAAAAGTATTTTTAAATTAAATATTTTAAAATTTTAATAATTATATTAATTAACAAAAAAATAAAATAATATTTTTTTTTTTTTAGTAAAATAGGAAAATTTTTTTAAATTTAATTATTTTATTAGATATATTTTATAAAAAAAATTTTTAAATTTTTTTATTAAGATTAACATTTATTTTAAAAATTTTTTACCATGTATAGAATTTACCATCTTGCTTATGAATGGAATTTACATAATTCTTTCTCTCTCTCTCTCTCTCTCTCTCTCTCTCTCTCTCTCTCTCTCTCTATATATATATATATTTCTTAAATGTTTTGAGCCTCCATATATTCTTATAATTTGAATTCTTTCTTATCGCTGAAGAAATGCCAGGATATAATCAATAAGGAGTTCATCATTGAAGTAATTTCTTTAACTCAATTCTTTTTTAAATGTTTCTACAAAATGATTCATCTGTTATGAGTTTATGAGATTTGAATGTCATTTTAATAAATTTGTTTGTCATGTAAGCAATTTTTCTCTGGGAATTTTAAGAGGTAAGTTTTATATATTCATTTATTATCATTATTTTGTTAAGCTTGGAGGAATTTAATGCATGTTCTCCATCTAGTTATTGCATTTTCTTTTCGGTGTAGAAGATTTGGATTCTCTCCAATTTTATGATAGGTGTATAGATCAAGGCATTGTTTTTTTTTTCATTTAATGTATAGTCACGTGTTTATTGACTTCTTCTCTATTATTTTAGTTTCTTATAGTGTTGATTATAGGAATGGGTTTTTTCTGCTCAGTGGAGTTTCTAGAGGATGACTAATATCAAAGACTTAGGTTTTGAGATCTCCTTTCTTTCCCTCTTAATGGTGGTCGAAAATCACCATTACTGGTGATTGGAGGTGGGGCAGTTGGCCGAATTTTGTGAAAATTCAGTAGTCTATTTACTGTAGACCACCTCAATGCTAGCTAAGTCAAGAATGTAGAGATGCATGAGGGGATCTAATGGTCTTTTGGCAACTCTCTCTCTCTCTCTCTCTCTCTCTCTCTCTCTCTCTCTCTCTCTCTCTCTCTCTCTCTCTCTCTCTTTTCACCCAGCCACAAAAGTTGAAGTTCAACTCTTGCATTAGGGTTTAGGTTGCCAAATCCAATTTGGATTTAGATTTTGAATTAGGTCAACTCATGTTGACCCAAATAAGTTAGATTGGGTTTAAGTAACCCTAATTAACTCATTGGCTTTAGATTTAAGGTTTAATTATAACCAATTGATCATTTCATTCCTATAAATTTAATTAATTTGATTTGAGTTGATTTTGAAATGATTTAAGCTCATTTTGACCCACTTTGACCAAAGTGGGTCAAATTGAGTTCTCATAGCCTAATTGGTCATGTTGGGCTTGGATTATGCTTTAATTATGTTTGATTAATCATTTATGATAGTTTTGATTGATTAATTTTATTTAGTTTGGATTAATTTTGAATTTGACTCAAGTTTGACTAAGGTTTGACCAACTCGACCAAAATTGATTAAGTTGATTTGTGTGATTCAATTTATTATTTTATGTTTGGATTATATTTCAACATGTTTTATGAATTATTTGAATTCTTTTGGTCAATTATTTGGTTTAATTTGGCTCATGTAGGTTAATTGGGTTAATTTGGTGTAATAATTATTTTTAAAAATATTCAAAACATCTTAAAATTGCTTTGAGTGCTTTTAAAAATAATATGATTTATTTTAAAAGAACAAAAAAAACTTTACATATATATATATATATATATATATATATATATATATATATATATATATATATATATATATATATATATATATATATATATATATATATATATATATATATATATATATATATTAAAATAATTTGAAAATAAAATAGATTCTAAATAAAACTTAATTTTAACTATAACTTTGATCTTGAATTTGATGATCATTTGAATTTTAATCGGAGAAAACACATCTAATAACAATCATCATAAAGATGTACATAACTTTGAAAAATTGAAGGGTCATTTAAGATTTTTTTATTTTTTTTTTATTTTTTTTTTTTTTGTAGGGTCATTTAAGATTATGTTTTTTATTTATTTTTATTATTTTGTATTTTAATTCAAAGTAAAATGTATATAATAATTTTAAAAAAATATTTTTATTTTGATGTGATAGTAATGATAGTGAAAAATAGCGACATTGATGATAGGTGATGCTATGCACTGACTATAATTAAGAGCCAATAGTAATTATTTTTTAAAATATTATGTATTTTAAAAATAATATGATTTTTTAAACAAAAATATTGAAAAATTACAACAAGTAAATATATTTTTAAAAATAACATAAAAAGATAAATATAAATAAAATAAAACTGATCCAAAGTGCTTCTTAAAGTTGAAAAAAAAAATTATGATGAAAAAAATTTAATTCTAAAAAAGCTAAAAATATCAGTATATCTAAATTCAAAACTTTACAGTATTGTTATTTGTATCATCTCCTGAAAATGACGTAAGGATATCAGGTTCGAGTTCCGGCGGGTCCTGAGGGTTTAGAAGGGCTGATAAGAAGTCTGAGGAGTCGTAGGGAGAGTATGTGAAGGCTACGGAAAGGTCGTAGCAGGGTAAGATGGCGACGCTGTGAGTAACCGGAGAGCTTTCTGCGCTGGCGGCCACGACTGAAGTAGAAGGAACATCGTTGGCTGTGGAAGGAATATCGTTGGCCGTGGAAGGAACATTTGGGGAGTTGATAGTATCTTCAAAAAAGGCATCCACCCAATCCAAGTTGAGGATTTCGTCTGCTATAGGATTGGAAAGGTAGTCCTGTTACATTCAAGATCAAATCTTTAAGCCATAAAATTGTTTAAAAAGATTAAAAAAAATGCAAGAAATCGAAGTAATTTATGCGCAATTATAAGAATAAAAATTTTAAGTTAAATTATTATGCGAATAAAATCTTACAATTTCTTAGTTAACTCCAATATCTCTAGTTATTTTATAAGTAGTGAATAAATTTTTCACCGCTAAGAAGTCAAATTAATTATTCATCAAAGAGATGCTACTGATAAGATGCTATGGATGATCAAGCATTAACATATATATAATTGAAGAGAGGTTGATTTTGAATTTTTGCATGTTATAAAGTCACATAATAAACAAATAGTAATAAGACATGCATGTTTTCAAGAGAAGAAGTCAATAAACACGTGACTATACATTAAAAAAAAAATGCATAACTAGAAAGAGAACATGCATTAAAATCCTCCAAAGCTTAACAAAATAATGATAATAAATGAATATATAAAACTTACCTCTTAAAATGCCGACAGAAAAATTGCTTACAGGACAAACAAAATTATTAAAACGACGTTCAGATCTCATAAACTCATAACAAATGAATCATTTTGTAGAAACATTTAAATATGAATTGAGTTAGAGAGAATTACTTCAATGAAGAACACCTCTGGCGATTGAGTGATATCCTCTGGCCTTTTTGCAGCGTTACAGGGAGAAAGAATGCAAAAGCTTATGGGAAGAATATATGCACAAAAAATTTAAGAAATAGATGTATATGTATAGAGAGAGAGAGAGATAGAGAGAGAAGGTTCTGTAAATTCCATTGATGAAAGCAAGATGATGGAATTCTATATATGGCAGCGGAGAGTTGGAGGAAACAGTCATATAACGAACATTATGAGAAATAATTAGTAATAATTTGTATCATAAATTAGGCTTAATAAGTAATAATTTGCACAAACTCTATTTTTAACTCATGCCTTCAATTACTTCAATTCATGTGAGTATGGCTAGTTATTATAGTATATATATATATATATATATATATATATATATATATATATATATATATATATATGATTGGTATTTAAAATTGAGTAAATTAAATATTTTATTGGAATCTAGATCTTAAGATTCACAACAAAGTAACTAGCACTATAAGAAATTAAAAGAAGACTGAAGAGGATAATTAAATATTGTCTTGCTCTCCACAACTATTATAAAAATTGGAGAGGATCTAAAACTCCTTCACAAAAAAAAAATGTAACAATTAGATGAAGAACATGCTTAAATCCTTCCAAAGATTAAAAAAATAATGATAATAAATGAATATATATAACTTGCCTCATAAAATGCTTAGAAAAAAAATTGCTTATGGCATAGAAAAAACCGTATAAGTGACATTCAAGCCTTCAAAAATTAATAAAAAATGAATTATTTTCTGGAAACATTTTAAAAAATAATTGAGTTATAGAGAATCACTTCAATGGAGAACTCCTCCGACGATTGAATTATATCTTTTAGCATTTCTTCAATGTGAAACAAGTGTTGAGAGATAGAACTCAAAAGCATATTAGAAGAATATAGGGAGGCAAAAAAAAAAAAAAATTGAAGATATAGATAAATATAGAGAGAGGTGTAGATACAGAATGGTGAAGATAGATAGAGAGAGAAAGATCTGTGATTTCTATTGATGGAAGTTAGAAGGTGGAATTCTATATATGGGAGTGGAGGGGTGGAGGAAACGGTCATGTAATGGTCGTTAGGGACCATACTTAGGCGACGTAAGTTGTCGGCCCCTCGATGTTGTCGGTGTGCCACAAGTTCACAATAGGCCTATTTCAACCTACAGAGCATGCCAACCATGTCAACTTGGAAAGGGTTCTCAGCTAAAAGTAAAATTGAACATGCTAAAAGAATTGAATTATTATTATTATTATTTAATAATTATTTTGTAGGAATATAAAATTTGCTATCTTCATATCTTGAAAACAAGGTAAAGAATTAAAAGAAAATATTAGTTTTTAATTGAACAAATTTTTTCTTTTTTTGGCTAGATCAACTTTTTCTAATAGAAAAATATATTAATTAACTAAGAATGATTTTTTGATAAAATGTTCCAAAAATGGTGTCTTGAGTAATCAAGAGAAGATTAAGGGTGCATTTGGGACAGCTTTCTTGCTGCTTTGCTTTTTCAAAAAGTAGCCAGAAAGCAAAGCAGCTTCATTTAGCTACTTTTCAGAAAATTTTGTGGCAAAAAAATTATTTTAAGAATCAGAGCTGTTTGGGTGTGACAGCTATCAAAAAGTTACTTATTAAATTTTTCAAAAAGAAAATTATTTGTAACACACACAATAGTATTTTCGAAAAGCTGATTTCTCCATAGCAGCTTTACAACTAGCTTATCAAAAAACTACATTTGCCCCAAACAGACCTTAAGGGTGTGTTTGGGGCAACTTTTTGGCAAATTTACTTTTTTAGAAAGAAGCCAGTAAGCAAAGCAGCTTCGTTTGACTACTAGCTTTTTGGTTGCTTTTCAAAAAGTTTGTGGTGAAAAAACTATTTTGAGAACCAGAGATGTTAGAGTGTGGTAGCTATTAGAAAGCCCTTGTTTGAATTTTTCAAAAAGAAAAAATATTTGTAACACACACAACAACTTTTCAAAAACTATTTTCTCCATAATAGTTTTACAACAAGCTTTTCAAAAAACTATAGCTGCCCCAAACAGACCCTAATTTGGTTGACGGTGATGCTTGCATATATATATATATATATATATATATATATATGCCTCTCCTCTTACTTGTTTGTATTCACCTCTCCTCTTAGTCCATCGCATTTAATTTCTCAATATATATATAAACAAGTAACACAAGTTTATTAATTATTATTTCTGATGAGATTGCCAACATACACTCTATAGGTGTTCCACTTGAAATGCCCTAGACTTTGTGTACAAGTTTAGAATAGACCTCCTCATAGAAGGGTTAAAAAAGAAAAATAGAAATCTAACCACAATGTTGGCTTACTATAAGTGAATGAGAGAAAATGCTCTTATAAGTTTTTTTGTGCATGTGAGACATGTACTTGAGGTCGTGGAGAAAGATATACAATTAAGTTTAGAACTATTAATTAAGATTTATGGGTCATAGCTTAAGATCTTATTTTAGTTATATGGCATACTTATATAGTCGAGATCAATCTTAGTCAAGAGAGTTTTGAGAGGTCAAATGCTATATAAGAATTTTTACTTGTAGGAAGGTGTTACATATTGAGATTACATATTTTAGAAATAATCACAAGAATCATATCTTGAAAAATAAAATCTTTAATAGTTGAGCACAATCATACTTAGGAGCAACATTATCAACACATCATTGATGATTCAAAGCTCCTAAGTGATTTTGCTTGATGTAGAGTGGGTTATTAGACATTCAAAGTATGTTGATAGTTTGAGAAGATATTTTTAAGATTGGTTTTGGGGCAGCTTTTTACCTATGGTGGGTTTGAATGGCACTACATGTGCTATTTAAGGAACTACATTTTGGCTACATTTTGAAGAAGCAGTAGTGGCAAAGCTGTGTTTTCTAACCTGACGTAGTAAAGTACGATGACTGCTATAAAGCTACCATCTGACTTTTTTAAAAATAAAAACTTGTAATGCCCACCACAGATTCTTAATCACCAGCTTTTTCTATAGCATCTACATAACTACATTTTTTATATCGCCCAACTATTTCAAACAAACCCTAAGATGAGTGAAGAGTAGAGGCACAACTCTACTTTTGAGGTTTGGTGATTCTAAGAAGATTTTTTTTTTTTGAGTAGGAGGGTCATTTTTCACTAAGGCAATGCATAAATATTTTATGCATCTCTACTAAATATCAAATGTCCCTCTAATAAAGAGTGTTCATCAAATAAATAAGATAATCTGATTTCTTATTTTCTCCTAGGATACATATGATTGGTTAAGATCACTCTATAAGATAAAATTTTAAATTTAATTTATTACTTCTCTTTCATTTTGAGACCCTACAAAGAAGCTTTATAGGGTTTCAACATGGAGAGTATGTTCATCTATTAAGTCACTTTTTCTTCAAGATTCATCAATTCATATAGTCTTTAATACAATAATGTCTACAAAACATGGCTTGAGCTTAAGTTTATTCTTGAAGGATAGGACAAATTAATTCTTAGTAAAAGTTCAAATGAAAAATATGTATTTGTATTAAAATATAGTTTTAATAATCAAGGTTAGGAACTTGAAATATAAGTACTCTTGAAGGTAAATTAATAGATATTATGGTTCAGAGAAAGATAAATATTTTATGTATTCAAAAAACTAAATGGGTTGGGGAGAAGGCCAAAAAGATTGATAGTTTAGGTTTCAAATTTTGGTATTCAGATAGAAGTCGAAGTAGAAATGACGTAGGTGTGATTATAGGTAAACATTTGAAGGATAGTGTTGTAAATATTAATGGATTTGAAGATAGAATTATAGCTTTAAAGATTATTATTGATACTAAGATTATCAATGTTATAAGAGTTTATGGCTCAAGTAGGTTTGGATGTAGGCTCAAAAGAAAAATTTTAGAATGAATCAAAGGGATTAATAAAAAGATACCTCAGGAGAGATTTAAATGGGCATGTTGGTAGAGTGGAAGATTTTAAAAGTATTCATGGTGGCATGAATTTGGAGTGACTAATGAAGAAAGTAGGACTATATAAGATTTTTCTTTAGCCTATGATTTTGTAGTTGCCAATACGTAATTTAATAAAAAAGATGAGTATATTATTACTTATAAAAATGGATCTAGTAAAATAGAGATTGATTATTTTTTATAAGAAAAATTGATCATTTAGATTATAAAGATTGTAAGGTTATTCTGAGTGAAAGTTTAACTACCCAACATCGATTGTTAGTTTTAGAAGATGAAAGGAAGATGAAAAATAAATCAAATTATTATCCTAAGATTAGATGATGGCACTTAAAGAGCACTAATAAAAATATTTTTAAGAAAAAGCTACAAGAGCTTAGAATTTCGGATGTTCATAAGGAAGCTAATGTTATGTGGAAAAAGTAGCAAGTGAAATTAAGCAAGTTGCAAAAAATGTGCTTGGAGAATCAAAATGAAAAGCTTCTTTTAATAAAAATAATTAGTGGTAGAGTGAGAATGTACAAGAAAAGATAAGAAATAAGAAGCATTGTTAAAAAAGTTGATTTAGATGTAAAAACTTGGAGAATTTGGAAAGATATGAAGTGGCCCATAGAGATTCTAAGAAAGCAATATATGATGCAAAAAAATTAGCTTTTAGTGATTTATACAATAGATTGGATACCAAAGAAGGTGAAAGATGTATGTATAAGTTAGCCAACCAAAGAGATAGGAGAAGTAAAGATCTAGTTCAAGTGAGATGTATTAAGGATGAAAATCATAAAGTGCTTTTCTTAGAAAATGATATTGAAAATAGGTGGATGAGGTATTTTGATAAACTTTTCAATGAAGGATCTAAAATACGATTGATTTTAAAACCTTAATACCAAACAAAATAGAGAATTTTATTTTATCATTGTATTAGTAAATTTGAAGTTTGAGAAGCTTTAAAGAAAATGAAATGTGGAAAATTAGGACCTGATGATATTCCAATGTGAAGTGTTTAAATGTTTAGAGATCAAGGAATTTCTTGGCTTATAAATCTTTTTAATGTTATTTTAAAGACTAAAAAGATGCCAGATGAGTTGGTTTCTATATTCAAAAATAAAGGTGTTGCACAAGAGTGTAGAAATTATAGAGGAATTAAGTTAATGTGTCATACATTAAATTTATGAGAGAGAGTAATTGACCATAAGTTAAGTTGTGATACAAAAGTTTCTCATATTCAGTTTGGTTTCATGCTAGTCAGATCTACTATGGATGGTATACATTTGTTAAGAGGTTTGATGGAGAAGTATAGAGAAAGTAACGAGGATCTACATATGATATTTATTGATTTAGAGAAAGCTTATGATAAAGTTTCAAGAGATGTTCTTTGGAGAGTTCTAGAAAAGAAAGGAGTTAATATTGGTTATATTCAAGTCATTAAGGATATGTATATTAGAGCTGTTACTTGTGTCCAAACACAAAGAGGATTGACAAAATATTTTCCTATTTTAATTGGATTAAATCAAGGATCAGATTTAAGCCCTTATCATTTTGATTTAGTGATGGATGTTCTTACTAAGCATTTATAAGAATATGTACCTTGGTTTATGCTTTTTGCTGATGACATTGTTCTTGTTGATAAGACTAGAGAGGGAGTCTAAGAGAAACTTGAAGTATGGAGGTCAACCTTAGAGTCTAATGGTTTTTGCTTAAGTAGATCTAAAATTGAATATATGGAGTGTAATTTTAGTTGTAGAAGTTCTAGTGGTAGTGTTGTGATATTGGGTGAATAAGTCATTAAAAAGAGTGAGCGATTCAAATATCTAGGATCCATTGTTCAAAATGATGGTGAAATAGATGGAGATGTTATTAGTTGAATTAAAGTTGGATGGTTGAAGTGGAGGAATGCATCTAGCCTGTTGTATGATAGAAAAGTATTGCTTAAACTTAAGGGAACATTTTATAAGATAGTGGTAAGACCTACAATGATTTATGGTGCAAAATGTTGGCTAATAAAAGAGAAGCATAAGACTAAGTTAAGTGTTGCAGAGATAAGGATGTTCAGGTTGATGAGTGACTTTACTCTTAGAGAAAAAATGTGAAATGAGTATGTTCAGGAAAAAGTTAGACTAGCTCCCATGGTAGATAAGATTACACAGAGTCTCCTTAAATGGTTTGGCCACATAAAGCATCAATCGTCTGATGACCCAATTAGGAGAGTAGATGCATTAGATTTTCCTTATGTTAAGAAAGGTAGAGGTAGACCTAAAAAGACTTGGTTAAGATGTATAAAAATGACCTTAGTATACTTGAATTAAATGAGAATTTGACACATAATAGGACACAATGGAGACAAATGATTCATGTAGTCGACTCCACATAGTGGGATAAAGTCTTGTTGTTACTTTTGTAAGGTTCATAACGAATAATATTTATTTAAAAAAGAAATAAAATATCATTATAAATCAAAATTAAAAAACTTAAATTTTAAAATTGGGTCTTTATCCCTAGCAAAATTTTCTTATCTAATGTAAAATAATTAAATATAATTTACCTTATTTTAACGTAAGTTTTATAAGACAAGCTCTAATGATTAATTAATTACATCTTCAAAAAAATTATCGCTTAAAAATTTTTGGAATAAAATAATGATATATATATATAATTTAAAAATGATTCTTTTGATGAAATAGTGGAATTATCTTTTGATTGATATCTCAAAGGTGTCGAGAAATTGATTAAGTGAGATTTGGCACCAAGTAACTGGTCTAAGGGTGAGCATAATACTAAAAACATTTATGAAAAATTAAAAATGCAAAAATTAAGATAAAAAAATAATCAATATTGACTTTATACTATATAATTAGTATATGATGAATATTATTTTATTATTACTAATAATCTAGTGCAATGGGCTCTTTATAAAATTGTCAATTTGATTTGAATTGAATATTTCAAAAGGTTTAACCAACATTAAGGTGGGTTAAGTTTAAGCATGACTTCAGACAACCTATAAGTGATTAGGATCTTATAAAAGCAAAGTCAAAACTTTTAGAGTTGATTTTAACTCATTTTAACTTTTGTATGATGAATGAAATTTCCATAGTCAAATATGATTTGACTACAATCAATAAATTTTATGTCAATGATAACATTAAGTGACAATAAAATGGATTGTGATCACAAAAAAGTAATTATGAAATCCTAGTAAATCAATAATATAGTAAATCAATAAAATAATAATAAATTAGGTTCAAAGGTATTTTGTTCAATTTTGATTCAATTAAAAGTCAAAAAATTTGAACAAATCTCTTTGGCCTATGGGGTGGGTCCAAGTGAAAGTTTAGATAACCTAAGATAAGTCTTATGATCTTAGAGCACCTAAGGTTAACCAAAAACTAATGCCATGTCTTGAGTTAAGTTAGTCATTTTAAGCCTTTATTTTTATCTTAGGATTATTTTTAAATTAATTTTAAAAATATCTAGAGTTTGTCTTAAAATCATCTTAAGGATAACTTAACTTAAGATTGATATAGGGTTGACTAATTATCCACTTAGTGTAGGAATGATCCAAACCTATAGGATATGTTATACGAAAGTTAATGTACGCTCTTTCGAAATCCATTTATTATGAACTATGAGAGAGGTCTAATGTTAAGGGGGAACCAAATGGGTTCTATTATATCAATCTCATTAAAATGAGGTCAACATGCAATGTATATATATATACTTGTAAAAGGAATGAAAGTATTTCATAAGCTTTGCATTATCATGTCGGGGTATTAATGAGGTAAACTAATCTCATATTTATATTCTTAAGCATGACTATAAACTATTTAGTATGCAACCAAATGAAGTTATTTTTAACATGTATATTAAATTTTCTAAAATTATTACATTCAAAATAATATTTGGATGTAAAGTTAGCAAAAAAAACTTTTAGGTTTTTCCTGAGTCATAGGATGCAAAGGTCATAGCTATCTAAAAATCTAAAAGTTTATTTATACATTATATTGAGCTACTATTTAGCTCTTTGTAACTTATAAATAAAAACTCAGTTAGAGAATAACAAATATGACTAAAAAGAAGAAGTAGAAGAAGAAGAAAAAGTATTATCTTTAATATTGAAGAATCTAATAATTTGAGAAAGATAATTCTAACAAAGAAGTTGTAGCATTATTAGCAAGAAAATTTAATTTATTCTAAAAAATAAATAAAAATTTAATAATAAAAAGACATGTATGAAAATGCTAATCAAGTTCAAATATTATTAATGATATATTTTATTTATGTGTAAGAAACAAAGATATATTAATAGGGAGTATCCAACTCTTGAAGGCTCATCTTAGAAGAAGAAATCAGAGGAGAAAGAAGGTTTCACAAAAATTTTAAATGTTGGCTAAAATATTCTTCTAGGTTGACTTATATATGAACATATTTGCTAGTGAATTTGAGAATGAAGTCAATAATTTTTGTTTAATGGTTTAAGTTGAATTAGGGAACTTAGAATTCATATACAACTTTATTTATGAAGAAGTACTTTTAATAGCAGATTAATTATACAATAGTTTTGAGTTACATAGAAAGATATATTTTATTAATATAAAATATTACATATTTAAAAATAAACATAGTGTAGCATTGCATGAGTTAGAATAAATGAAAAAAGAAGAGAAAGACTCCTCATGCAAAGAACTTGAGAAGGAATATAGTCTATTACAAGAAGAGATTCTCACGATGAATGAATTAAATCATGGGATGTATATTAGAATAATATCATTTGCTACTCTTAATCAAGACCTATGAGATGAATTAAAAAGTCATTGTATTTCTTTTGCACTTCATCAAACATACAAGCTCCATTAAGACATGCATCACATCTTGCATCTATTTCAAGTTAGAAGAAGAAGTTTAGAACAAATAAAAATTTATGCTTTCTATGTCCAACAATAAATATTACTCATGTTGTTCACATGGACACCCATCTTACATGTTCCATCATAGAAATCACAAGAGCATTGCATGTGAATGGATCCCTAAACTTAAGATTGTAAATCATGCATCATTTTTTAATGAATCAAATATTATTTGGGTTTAGGGAATTAGAATATTTTAAACTTGAATAGGTGTATTTTCTTGATAGGACTGATAAAGGGATGTGAGACATGGATAGTTGGTGTTGTGACACATGATTAAAACACACGACTAAAATAAATAAAATTCATAACAATTGAGTCCATGAAAATAGATAAAGTTAATTTTCATGATAAACCTGTTGACCTCACTTTTGGAGTGAGAATTAATCTTTCTCATCTTAGGCTTAAGAAACATTCTAGACACTTGGATTTCCTTAGTGTTAAGACACTTCTAGTGATTAAGGAAATACTAAACCCAATCTTAGAGACTTAGAAAATATAACCCTAAGCTAGAAGTTTGCCTTAGGACAAATAAGTTTCACCTACCCTAAGGCTTAAACCAAAACCCATACCCATCCACTCATCCAAATTTAAGCTCATGTAAATGAATCACAACCAAACTCAAACCTACTCAATTAATCTTAATTGAATTTGGTTTTCCAATCCAAGCTCCAAGACAAATTAACCTATACCTTAACCCAAGTTAGCTCATTTAACCTAAAGGGTTCAAATCAATCAAAACCTAATTAAGCCCAAATCAATTGCAATCAAAGCCACTAATAAACTCTAAATCCATCATTAAAACCCTCTCAACACTTAATTGACACCAACTCAACCCAATTTATTCACTTGACTCAATGAGACATAAATGATCAATTTAATTCAAACTACAATCTAACTCAAATTGGATTAAATCAACTCATTCAATCCCTTCCATAATGATTATTGATCATTTTTGATTTCCCAATTGCAATCAATTGGGTCAAATCAAGCCAATTTGACCACTTAGCAGTTGATTGAATTGACCTAAAGGGCCAAATTGGGCCAAATCTCATTTCAATCCAAAATGATTGCAACTAATGCCTCTAATCAATCATAAATTGATTATTGAACACTTACAATCATCAATTGAAGCCAATTTGACTAAGCCAACCCAATTGACCTACTTATCCCAAATTGACCTAGAAGATCAAAATTGAATCAAAACCCATTCTAATCCAAATCAATTCAAACCAACACCTACAATAATTCTTAAATAATTAATTGAACATAAACCTAGCCCATGCCCAAGCCAATTTGGCCAATTTGGTCAAATTGGTCAATATGACCCATTTGGCCCAAATTGAACCATATGAACCGTATCCAAATCCACTCCAAATTGAGTCAAACCAATTGTACCAATGCATTCCAAATGATCAATTGAATATTTTCCCCTACTTTACATCAAGTTCTTAAGTTCCCTATGGAGGAAAGCCTCCATAGTTAATTACATCCTAGAGAATGAAATTCCCTAAGAATACTCTCGATTAATGTAAAAATTATCATCTCCAAAGATTTCAAGTTAGGTATCAAATGGTTATGTTTGGAAAATCAACGGAAAGTTCAAGGAGAAGACTTACTTTTAGAATCCAAAAGAAAGATGTAGGAAATACTCATGATACTAGGAAGCCTAGTTAGCATTCCAATATATCATATAATTGGGCTTTATATATTTGAAAGTGAAGAGATTTATTTATTTGAGTTGAATTTTATTAGATTGCTAGGCCTTATAATCAACCAAAATAAAATTATAGAAATGCCTAAGAGGTAAGGATTTAAGCTTGTAGCCTGAAAGAAATAGCTACCTCAGATCCTAAATCTAGGGAGCTTTAGTACGAGCTAAAGCACAACCTAAATCTAAGAAAAAAATTGGACATAAGGGTTTATCTCCATAAAAGAGAATAAATCGTCTGACTTCTGGACTTACAACCGCCTAGAGTGGCCGCTAGCTAACTCCTCCTACAATTTTTAAAACTATGTAGTCTGGTCTTATGAATTGTAAGATATCTAGGGTAGTTATTTTGAAAAGTCAAAGCCTAAACCCACTCCCCAGAGATTAGAGCATGAGTAGTATGAGTGTATGACTTAATCTATAAATGCAAAATCTTTTCAAATTTTATTTCATTTTTGGACACATCATTTAGACAAAGACTTTAGGATTTTTATATGTCTAAATGAATGATAAAGTAGATTATCAGCCAAATCAAAAGATAAAGAGGGTGAAGCTCCGTCTGTAGAGGTTGATCTCATGGGTCAGCGATCCCTATGCTTGTAAGGACAGAGGCCCTCATTTTGCAAGAGTGATTCAAGATGATATGCATAATGTGAGACATACAACCATACATTTAAGGGGTTATTAAAACTTTTAATTATCTTATTTATGTCCTAGGCTTTGTGAGTTTATGAGTTATTTAAAATTTATTTATGAGTGATTAGTTAGATAAAAAATTTATTTTGTCCTAAGAGCCTACTGCATCCAGGCCACACATTAAAGCTTTAATCATAAAAAACTATGAAAAATCATGTCATTTCTAATGCATAATTTAAATAAATCATCAAACAATTTTATAAACTAGCGTAAATAAGAGGTAATGCGGTGGCTCATCAACCAAAGAAAGATGGGTAGAGTTTGTACCCTTATACAACCCGAAATAAGAAAGAATAATTACAATTAGAATGAATACATTCTATGGGGGACTTCATTCTTCAGTCTTCTTCTCTCCTTGATTTGGATGGTGCTTTCTTCAAAGACATCATGGTACCCAGACAAAATTGGCCAGTTATCTAACCCCCATCACACTATTCCTAATTCCTATTAAAAAATTACATTTATATAGGAAAAATAAATTTAACTACACCTGTAGGATAGAGGTTAGCTAAACACACCACAATCCCAAGCGTTATATATATAATTTTGACTTAGCACCTGGTAACTAAATTATCTAACTTGGATTATGCTTAATGGTTTAAGCAATCTGCAAAGAGAGTATTTATATTTATTTTCAGCATCTCCTTAAGCACAATCTCATGTAGAAAATATGATTAGGCTAAGAGTGGCCTAACATCTAGTCTACAAAGCATACACCTAAACATCTGGTCTAAAATAATACATCACATCATACACTGCCCTAACATAAAGCGTGAAGTGGTGACTTAATTCTAATGTGTGTGTTAAGGGCTTGTGTGGTAGGCCTTCCACTAAGCATTAGAGTTGTATTCCTCTAAATTTGGAAAAATATTCAAGTTAGCTTGAAGGTTGGTTCCACTTTAAGTTATTTAGTGGATTTGTGAATTATAATTTATATTTTATTTTATTTCATGTGATTTACACCTAGCAACTAAGTGTTATGAAGAGAAGGAAAAGGGTTACCCTCTTTCATTCCTACCTTAAGCCACTTTCTAAAGCATATTGATTTGATCTAGTTCTCTTTAGTGAATGTCTTATTAAATGATTTTTAGTTAATCCTAAGTTTATGTTAACTTTAAATGACCTTATTAGGTATGAAAGGCTTCTTAAGATTAATCTAATTGAATTACTACCACAAGATGTATATTAAATCATTCCTTTCCATCACATATAACATACATATGATTTAATACTTAATATCTATACACACATTATGTTTTGGCATACTTAAATGATAATGAATGTATATGTTTGCAATTTATTTTCATTGAATAATATGAACATATAAATTAAATCTTTATCCAAATTCTAATACCAAAATACATAAGGATGGAATCAAAGTATGTCATTTTTTAACCAAGGAAGAGAGGTAATCAAATGACCTCCTTGAATAGCTAAAATATGTATTCCCAGGATGTCACTATATACTTATTTATTCAAATATGTAAAATCTATACATGAATAAAGTAGAGAACAATAATTTATATATATATTATTGACTTAGGTGAATATAAATGCATGTATTTTTAGTAACAAAGGGGATCTTCATCTTTTGATTAAGCACATATACATGTATAAAAGATGTGAAAGTATGCTTGTTAAGCAGTGAGGTAAACAAATAACCTCCTTGGGGCTAGATAAAGCCTTGTATTCCCAGAATGTTCAGACTAAACACTTGTTATCTTAAATATATATGAATGTATACACAACTAGAAAGATGAGAATCATGGAAAGATTGTATTTTCTTTAATTAAGTCATTTAGGCATATGAATTAAAGCTCTATCTAAACTCTAATATCAAAATACATAAGAATGAAACCAAATGAGTATGTGCCATCATTAAACTAAGGAAGTGAGGTAATCAAAAGACCTCCTTGAGGCTAACTAAAGACTCATATTCCCGGGATGTTTAGACTATATACCCATTATTATTCAAACTCATGTAAATCTATGTGTATGAATTAAAAGAAAGAGAGCTTCATTTAATATGCTTAAACTATAAACACATGCAAAACCTATGTATATTCATAACTATTAATACTTTAAAAATTGTAATTAATTTATAAACCTTGGAAAATATTTTTTAATTTATTAATGATAATAACTACACATATACTTAATTAAGTCAACACTTGCAAGCTTACATAATGGAAATTCATTTGATTTATTCAAATTTCAAGGCATGAATGCATGAAATTAAATGACATACAATATTTAATGTTCTTGGAAAGGAATAATTAAATGTAAACACATGATTCATTCAATTAAACTAATTCTAAGCAATCACATTAAATTAACTCATTTAAAAGAAAACCAAAATTTCCTTATTAATTTATGATTTTGGGTTTTGATTAAGTTCAAAAAGGAGAATTTATCACTTTCTAGTTTAAATCCCATTCCCACATTTGTAGTTTGATTTGGTTTAAGTAAAGGTAATTAGGTGAATTTTATGAATTAATTAGGTTGGATATTTTAATTAAATCAATTAATTACACTTACCTATGTTTCTTTAATTTGATTAATCACTTAAGTAGGAATACAAATGATATGAACATGTGAGTAAATAAAATTGCAATGCTCTACAAGGACCTAATGCAAATGGCTCATTATTAATAGTTAATTAAATTAAAGAACCTATTTAAGTACTTTTATAATTTTCCCACTTAAATCATAATTTTTATTAAGGGTCTTTTTATGATTAAATACATAAAGAGGAACACTTAATTTAATTATTAATTATCTAATGTGGTTATCATTTTAAGTTGATTAATTAATCCACTTAATTAATTAAACTCTTAAGTAATCTCATTTTAATTAATTTTCCCTTAAAGAGAAATGGACATAGGAAAAGAGCTTAGGAAGGAGCTCTTAAACCCATTTCCCTTGCCCATTCACTAATCAATAGTGATTAGTGAACTTAATTAATTAATTTTTACTATTTATGAGGTTAATTAATTAATTAAACTAATTGAAAAAAATTTAAAAATTAAATAATCAATTATCCTAATTAACTAAGTAATAAATGCCAAGAAAATTATGAAAGGTAGAGGTCATTTCATTAAATTGATCAATAAAGTTTAGGATTAATTACTCAAGTAATTAAGAAATAATTAAGCTAATTATGTTTATAATTAAACCCTAATTAAGCTCTGATCACTTTTCAACATGAATTGAAATTAATTTTTAATAAATCTCCTCTAAAATACCTTCAAAAGATGTGTTTATTTTTTTTATTTTTCTATTTTTTTTACAATTTGGTATGAATTTTTGAAGTTTCAGTGATTAAATACATTAATTAAACCTTAAAGGCCTAATCTATTCGCGTGGACTATTTATGTGCACTTTTAGTGGTGGGATTGGCCACTAAAGCGCATTCACTCATTGGTAAGACACCATTTTATCCCCATCGTCCGATCTAAGATCGAACGGCTAGAATTAAACCCATAGTTCCTATAGGGATTAAATCAAATTTTTCTAATGGATTAATCATGGCCATCCATTTCAATCACCTTGAATGATAGTTCATGATCCATCATCTTCAGAGCGATAAAAAATGGGCACCGTCCACATTCTATCGCTCGATCCGAGCTCACCCAAGCTCAGATTGACTCAAAATGGATCCCACACCTTCACGATGATGATCTGAGGGGATCTAACAATAAAAAATGCTTGACATGCAAGTTTACTTTATAAAGCTCTAAACAATTTTTACTAAGAGGTCACTTTTGTGGAATTACTTCGCTGGAGCTCTAGACCGGCGGCGGAATATATTGAGGAAGCTTCATCTAATGGAGATGAAGCCCTACTAATCATCGCACCCAAGGATTTCTTCTCGTTTGCTTGGAGGGTCACAACCATCAATTTGGAGATTCGTTGATTCTAGCTTCGTGGTAGCTACATTCATTCTTGCTCACAGTGTAATGTGGGTGCAAGAATTTGGATTTGGTTGAGCATGGGTAGTTGGATTGAATGGGAGATGCCTTTGATTTTGGGAAATCCATTAATCTTGAGGGTGCTCATGAAGCTTTAGGAGGTTCTAGGGCATTCGAAATGGCCTTAGGAAGCTTGACGAGAGTGAGAGTGTTTTATTCAGATCAAAATGAGGGAGGGCATATCCCCCCTCCCTTGGATAGAATGGATAAGATTATCTCCAAAATTTTGGCTGATTAGCCACCGCCAGGGCGCCAGAGTGGTGGTGTCACCTCCACGTGGCTCGACTTGGTTGGAGGGATGCTTGGGCCGTGGTTCAAGGTGGCAGCTTCCCTCCTTAGATCCATGGGGTTTGGCCATGGTGGGGAGGTGAGTTAACTCACCTCCCTTTGGTCCAAAGTCGACCTAGCCCACTTGGCTGGGCTAGGTGATAGGCCAGACTCCATTCTTGGGTGTTTGAGGCTACCACATGGAAAGAAGGAGAGTGAACTTGCTATTTTGGGAAAAATCCCATGTGGAGAGGAGAATCCAAGGGGGATTTACCTTAGGTTGAACCTAATTTGGGTTGGGCTGATTTAGGGTTGACCCAAAGTGGGTTTAGGATGGGTTGGGTCAAGTTGCATTGGGTTTTGGCTTAGTTCAAGTGGGGTAGGCTCAATTTGACACTTATATGTCAAATTGGGCTAGGTTGGGTTAGATTGACCAATTGGTTAAATTGAGTCCAACCAAGGCTTGGGTCATGTTCAAATGATGATTTGAGGTGTTTTGATTCAATTGGTTTAAATCAATTTGACTTAGGTTTGACTTTGGCTCATTTGGATTCATTTAGGTCAAATGGGTCAAGTTGACCAAATTGACCAAATTGGCCAAATTAGCTTGGGTTATGGGTTGATTGTAGGCCTTGGTTTAAATTAATTTGGATTTGATTTGGATTTAGACCAATTTGATCCTTTAGGTCAATTTAGGCTAAATTGGTCAATTGGGTTCAACTGGCCAAATTGGGTTCAATTATAGCTTTGGTTAAGTTCAATAATCAATTTAGAATGATTTTTGAACCATTGGTTGTAATCAGTTCATGATTTGATCCAATTTGGTCTTTTAGATCAAAGTCAACAGGGCCAATTAGGTTAGGTTTGGCTCAATTGATGGTTAAGTCATATTCAATCATTGATCATAGGTTGGTGTGAATCATTGAATTCAATTAATTTGGCTTGGGTTGAGATTTGGCTAGTTTGGTTCATGTAGGTTAGGAGTGTTGCCTTGGTCAAATGACCAAGCTGACTTAGTTTGACCGAATTGATGATAATTGATCAACCTAGGATGATCAACAACCATGATAGGGGATTTGGTAAGCTTGGTTCAATCTAATTTGGGTTGGATTAGAATTTGGCTCAAATTGGCCATTTGGGTCAAGTGGACCAATTGGGTTTAGTTGGGTTGATTTTGGGTTGATTTGGATTTAGTTGATTTTATATATGGATTTATGATTGGTATATAGCTTTGATATTGGTTTGGGTTCAAATGGATTTTAGTTCTCAGACAACATTAATCATCCCAACCTTCCCAGTGGAGTCAATTGAATCCAACTCAAACTTGCATTCCCTAGTGAGTGCACCCTTAAAAGAAATCTCATCAAATCTTTATCCCTAGTGGATAACCTGAACTTGCTTCCCTAGTGGAAGGTTCATGCATCTATCCCTGACAGGTTATACATCCTAATCCTAAGTGGATACTCTACCCAAATCATATCTTTCATTCAAACCCAAACCCCTTATTCTTAGTGGATAACTTGAACTTGCTTCCCTAGTGGAAGGTTCACATGCTTAATCCCTTAATGGTCCATTCTTCCTCTCTTAGGCCCTCGACATGAGTGGAGTTGCATTGCACTAAGATTTTGATTCCTTCTACATCTCGGGTTTTGGAGTAGATCATTTCTGTTAATGTTTGTATTCCTTCGGACATTGTTGATCATCTCGGTCAACACCAATATGTGTGGTGTGCCTTGTTAGTCACACCACACCTATTAGGTGACCTTTGTTGACCTCACTTTGGAGTGAGCTCTCAACTTCTCATCATAGATCTAGACTCTTAGACAAAGATTTCTTAGTCTTAAGACACTTCTAGTGATTAGGTGAACACTTAACTAACCTAGAGACTTAGAAGAGTTATCCATAGAATAGGTTGTGCTTTAGGGATTTAGGAAGACACACCTATAGCCTAAACCCAATCCTTGCTTATTTTTTTCCAAATTCAAATCAAATCCAACTCAAATGATTGAAACCCTTGATTAAATTCAAATCCCTTCCTAAGCCCTTTGATTTTATCTTATGGACTTAGCCTTAACCAAATTCAAATCAACCCCAATCCAATTGATTTTCTCAATTATCAAATTCAATATTATCAAATTCCAAATCATAAATCAATTCCAAACTCCAAATGATTGAAACCCATGATTCAAAATTCCAGTCTCTTCCTAAGCCATATGAACCACCTTTTGCTTAGTCAAAACTCCTTCAAAGTAACTCAAACTTGGTTGATTTCTTTTGAATGATTCATTCATTCATTTATATTCACAAATATGAAATCCAAATTCAAACCATTCAAATCAAATCAAAATAGATTAAATCAAACCAATTCAAAATCCAAGTTAGCTTTTTTTTTTTTTTGCATCCCTTTGCTCTTCCAAATCACTCCAAACTCAAGTGATTTTCTCATAACCATTTATTTCTTTATTTATATTCAAAAACATAAATGAAATATAAATTCAAATGGTCCAAACTAAATCCAAATCAAATCAAATTTCCAATTTTAGCCCTTTTAGCCAAATTCTTAAACTAAGTTAAATGATACCCAAATTAACCCAAAACTCATGGATTTCTTCATGATTCAATCTATCCTACAATTATTGACCCAAATATAAATATAAACCACAATTATAAAACCAAATCCAAGTCAACCCAAATCAAACTGAAGCTAACCCTTTTGGCTTGAAATTGTCATATGAACCAAAACCCATTTGACTTCAAATGAATTGCAATTGGATTTATATTTCAATCCTAGGCTCATGTATGAGTTCAACTAAACTTGAATCAAGCTTTGATCAAGCCAATTGACCCATTTAGGCTCACTTGACGCAAAATGACCTAAAGGACCTTTTTGAGCCAAATTCTAATCCAACCTAAATTGGATTGAACTAAGCCCATCTAAACCTCATAATATAACCAATAGCCACCTGAGGGTGATTAATTGCATTGAATTGGTCAAACCAAGTCAAACCTACCTTTGACTAAGTTAATATTTAACCCAAATGAAACCCAAACTAGCCAAAATCCACCATATGACAAATTGATTAAAACCATTGACTCAAACCCATTCATATTCAATGATTGAACATGACCAAACCATCAATTAAGCCAAACCAAGCCTAATTGACCCATTGGCTTGAAAATAGGTCAAATCATGATTTGATCAAATTGATTGCAACCAATGGCTCAAGTTCATTCCAAATCACTTATTGAACTTGACCAAGCCATATTGAGCCAAGTTAACCAATTGGTCAATAACCCAACTAACCAAATTGACCTAAAGGTCAAATTGGTCAAAATTCAAATTAAATCCAAATTAAACCAAACCAAAGCCTACAATCATTTTTAATTGACCAATTGAACTTGACTCAACCCTTAACCCAACCCAATTGGTCAAATTGACCAAATTGGTTAACTTGACCAATTTGACCCTTTTGAATCCAAATGAGTCAAATCCAAACCTGATCAATTGAATCAAAATATATCAATCATCTTTGGCCTTGTTTGACTTAATTTGACCAATTGGTCAAACCCAACATAACCTAATTGAACCCATTTGGCAATCAGCCAATACCAAATCAATTTATGGAATCTTGTGGGTTGATCTAACTCACTTAACTCTAGTCAAACCTCCCAAAAGCAAAGTAGGCCCCAAGGGATTAACCATCAAACCATGGGATTTAAGCTTTAAAACTAATGGATCCAGCCAAGTCAACTCTCCCATCCCCATGCTTGCTCAATAGACCTTCTTAGCTAACCCACTCTATGTTAGCAAGGACCTTTGAGGTGAGTTGACTCACCTCCAACCAACGAGCACCCATTGATCCAAATCCTTAACCTTTGCATGGATCCATGGTAGCCTCCCATCACTTCTCCATCCCACACGACTTGATGGAGACAAGTTGGCTCGACGATGGCCGGTGCAGATATGTGGTCATCATCCATCCATCATGACCAATTGAGGAGTATACCCCCTCAATTCGAATAGAAATTAAGTGATTGCCAGACTTCTCAATTTTTGAATCCCCTCTCCCAAGCATCCTCAAGCCCTCCATCATTGCCCTTTCAAAGCCAAAATAAAGACACCCCAATCACAATACTCCCTCGTTTCACAATAAAACTCAAATTCCTCTTACCCACACTCTCGACATACTCCGTTGAAGCCAAATGAGCCATTTCCTGAGCTCCAAGTGGCCGGTGGTGTGACTTCGATCGGAGCCAAGGCCTTCAAGTGCATGGATTGATCGATCGAGCACTTTACCCCAAATTGAACCCAAAGCTTCTCAGCAAGGCCTCGCCTCAACTAGGCAAAGCTACATCTGATGACCCACCACCAGACATTAGCTTCGGTGAGGTAATTTTGCAAACCAAGCCTTGTATGCAAAAATGGGTTGATCTTTAGTAAAGTAAACTTGAACATCATGAAAATTTGACCGTTGGATATGTGCACCTCCCCTCCCCGAAGGCGTGGGATCGATTTGGAGGCAATCCAAGCTCAGGTTAGCTCGGATCGAACAGGGAAAGACGGACGACATCTGTCTTTTGCCGCTCACGAATGTGATAGATCATGAGCTGTCCATTCCACGTGATCGAAATGAATGGCTCTGATTAAATCTCACTTTAGATCCCCTATCTCCTTTCCTAAATTGCGGATCAAATTATGGTCTTCTGATCTTAGATCAGATGGTCTACTAAAAGGTGCATCCACCGAGTCGGCCTTGCGGATGTGATAACTTAAATAGCCAAATCACATGATGTAGCGAGCAGCGTCATACTGGCGATGGGATTAAGGCTTTAATTAGGCTATTTTAATTATTTTTAAGACTAAAACTTTCAAAATTCATAACTAATTATAGAAAAATTCAAAAAATACAAACTTTATCGCATTTTAAAGATATTCCAGAGTATAATCTAGGAAATTATTATTAATTGATTTTGGATAGTGATTTTGGCTTAATTAAAGTTTAATAAGAAACCTAATTAGTTTAATTATCCTTTAATTAAGCATCCAATTAATCTTAAATTTTCTATGGATGTCTAGTGGGATGACCTCTACCTCCCCTATTTTTTAGGATTTTATTAGTTTCTTAATTAGGAAAATAAATTGATTAAACCTTAATCACTCTCTTAATTTAATTAATGATAATTAGTGAATGGATAGTGGTTTAATTAATTATTTAAGCCTAATTACCTATGTGGAACAATAAGGAAACTTAAGGAGTATGATTGGGATATTTTTCCTATTTCATTTTCTAGATTTTGGAATTAACTTAATTGATGATTAATGAGATAATTAATTGCTTAATTAATTAATTAATTTCCAAGATAAAAGTTAGAGCTTAATTGAATATTTAAAATGACTTAGGGATTAAGGATTGAGGCCTTATCCTTGATCCCTCTCCATAAATTAATTTCATCATCATAATCAATATATGATCAAAGAATTCAATCAACTAATTAATAAGCTTGATTCAACTCAATTTAAAATCCACTTCTCACCTAAGATATCTTTAATTGATCTTGGGTAGCTCCTTGGGTGTTCAATAACCCAAGGTGAGAGATAATGAAATTATGGTTAGCTCACATGTGTGAGAAAACCATAAGAGTAGTTAAGTTAGATCCCTTAAGTCTAATTAACTATTAATCATAAGCCAATTGCATTAGGCCCCTTTCATTTCTTAGGAGCATTGCAAATTTACTTTTCATGTGGTTGCATATCATATTATCTTATTATTAATTAGTTAATTAACTTAAGGTGATATAGGTAAGGGTTAATTATTTCACTTAATTCATACTTTAGCCTAATTAAGACATAAAACTGACCTAAACATTCTTCATTAAACCAAATTAATTCACACATGGGGAATTGTTTAAAGATTAGCAAATCTCTTTCATATTTTCTAAATCAAATCAAACTCAAAGTTAAGGACGTCTTTAAAGAATTTTGGTTGGTTTTAAATAGCCTTATTTAATGTGTTTGTCCATAGAAATTAATTGGGATGAATGAGATCATATGCTTATATTCCTTTACTTCTTTCCAATCATGCTAAATATTGCTTGCCATGTGAAATCATGTATTCATTTTTTTTAAAAAAATTAAAGAAATGGTTTCTTCTATGTCAAATTGCATGTGTTGACTTAAATTAAAATAGGTGGCTATTATCACTATTAAATCAAAGTTATTTTCAAAAGCCTATAAATCAAGTATAATAATATGAAGTGATGTTAATTACAAATATCTATAAGTTTGCATGTGATGATAATATAAGATATGCAATATGAAGTTCTCTTTCCTTATCTTACATGGATTTACATAGGATTTACAAGTGTATAGTTCATTTGAAAAGAACACAACATTTTTCTAAATCTACTCCTATGCATCTCCATGTTAAGACTTAGAAAGAATTTCATACCACATATGTAAATCATACAATCAAATTAAATATGACTTCTTGCATGACTTCTTATTCTTATGGTTGTTTTGTACATTCATATGTATTTGAGAAAAGTGGTATATTAGTGGACACCCAGGCGAGGCTTTAAGTAGCACTAAGTAGGTCTTGTACCTTACTAGAAAATAATGCAGTACTCACTTAAAACTCTTATATGTGTATGTATGATGTGGCCAATGAACAAGAATCATAAATTAAATAAATCAAATACAACTTTTGCATGGGTTTTCCTATCCTTATAGTTGCTTATCCAACTACATGTATCTAAGAAAAGAGATATATTAGTCTAGACACCCAAGGGCTACGAGGCTTTAAGTAGTAAGTAGGTTTTGTACCTTACCCAGCATAGAAAATAATGGCGATGTACTCACTTAAAACTTTTATACATGTGAATGTATCTAACTAAGATGAAAAATCCTCTCTTTATTAAAAGACATGCATTCATAATTCAATCAAATGAAATATTTAAATTCCAAAACACATTTCTTTTCATCATTTAAGTGTGCTAAGACATACATTTCATGTATAGCTATGCTTAGGGTTTAATCATATGCATGATGTACATGATGGAAATAAATGCATGAACATGTGTTATATGATAGTAATTCATTATAATTAATCTTAAGATGTCTTTCTTGTTGAATAAGGTCATTTAGGGTGAACCTAAACTTAGGGTTAATTAAAACAAGTAATAAGTCATTCACTAAAGGAAATTGATTAATTAATTTGCTTTATAAGTGACTTAAGGTAGAAATGAAAGACGGGTCTCCTCTCTTTATTCTTTTTATAACACTTAGTTATTTTGTGTAGGCTATATGAAACAAAGGAAAATTCTAAGTAAAATCCTCAAATAAATTAAATCACTTAAAGGAAATTAACCCTTTATAAATTAAATCATTCACACTTAGCAAAATTACAACTCTAAATCCTAGTTAGGACATACCACACAAGCCTTTGATGCACACACTTTAGACTAAGTCACCACTTCTAGCTTTATGTTAGGGTGGTGTATGGTTTGATGTATACTTATTTTGTGATGTATTATTGTAGACTAGATGTTAGGGTGTATGTGCATAGTTTGGATGTTAGGCTAATATTAGCCTAATCATGTCTTTCTGCAGGGGGTTGGGCTTGAGGGTTTGCAGTAATAAAATAAAAATATAAATATTTTTTGCTGGGGTTGCTTACCCTAAGCATAGCCAAGTTATGATAGGTGGGCTTGGTTACATGTGTGGGGTGCTAAGTCTAAATTATTCATCTTGGGTTATATGGTGTGTTTAGCTAACATTTATTTTGATGTATCTAGATTTACTTTCCTTCTTTTAATGTAATTTTGCATTAGGATTAGGATAAGTGTTATGGGAGATTAGGATGAGCATTGGTTATAAGACTAAGTCTTATGTACCATATGATGCCTTTGGAGCAAGCACATCCAAATCAAGACAAAAGGAAGAAAGAAATGAAGAAAATCAAATGAAAAAAAAGGAAGCAGAAAGAAGCCAAGAAGAAAGAATAAAGAATAAAGATCCCACCCCCTAATAACACTCATCATTTGTAATAGTAATTATTCTTTAATTATGGGATGTATAAGGGTAGAGCTTTCATTTCTTTTTCTTGGATGTAGGTGGTACTCGACCACATCAGTCTTTTATTCTTTTGCAATAGCTTTATAAAATTGTTTAATTTTGTTTAGCTTGTGCATTAGAAAAAGCATGCCTCTTCATACTTTATTTGTGATTAGTGATTGTCGTATGGCCTGGATGCGATTAGGATCTTAGAATAAAATAAATTTTCTATCCTATTAATAACTTATAACTAAACTTTTAAAATAACTCATAATCTCATATAAAAGCCTAGTTATTAAATCAAGATAATAAAATATCTAACAACCCTTAGCTAGATATTGTATGTTGAAATATCATGCATAACCATCTTGTTTCACTCTTGTTAAGAAATCTTTTTGCAGATAAATGAGCTTAACCTTTTAAAAGCTATGATGGAAGAACACCTCTTTCTCTTTTTTAATTTGGCTCATAATCAATTTCTCATGCATTTGGGCATAAAATCAGCATGTCAAAATAAAGAGTCCCAAATCAAATAATTTGATAAAATTTGCATTAGATTAAGTCATTATTCATACCCCTCATGCTCTAGTCTCTTAGAGTGGGTTTAAGGACTTAATTTTGTTTTTTAAATAATAGCAAACCATCTTGCAAAAGCATATGACTTGACATGGTTTTAAATGTAAGAGGAGTTAGCACTCCGGTGATAATTAAGTCAGGGTGATTTACTCTCTCTTGTTGAGTTAAACAAAATACCCACTTTTGCTTTAGATTTAGGTCATGCTTTGGCCCTCGCCAAAGCTCCCTAGATTTAGGATCTGAGGTTATTGTTTCCCTTTGCAAGCTACAGCCATAAATCCTCACCACTTGAGCATTTCTACAATCTTGTATTGTAAAATTATAAGTCTTAAATTTCTAATAAAATTTTAACTCAAATAAATACATCTCCTCAATTTCAAATATATAAAGCCCAACCATATGATAGATTATAATGCTTACTAGATTTCCTAGTATCATGAGCACTCCCTATTCATCTCCTTTGGCTTCGATAATAACTCTCACCTTTTGATCCATCCCATCCAATCTTCTACAATACAACCAATTTATTGATAGTTCTATCTTTGAATTCTTTGGAGACAACAATCACCTACTTTAATCAAGAGTATTTTTAATGGATTCACTTTCCTTAAGATCTAATTAACTATGAGGATTGCCTCATAGAACTTAGAACCCGATTTAAATAAACCCTCTTTACTTTTCATAAAGTAGGGAAAAATCTATATTTGAAGACCCATCATGCCTTAGGAGTCCTTATAAGGTGATTAGGTCCATTGTAGGGTAGTGACTTCTATCTTTCAAGACTGTATACTATTCTTTAATTTTATACCCAATTACCTCAATAAGTACATCATTAGATCTGTGTAGTGTCCTTACACACACACACACACACAACATACCCAACCAAAAATAAACACCACAAACACCTAAAGGCCTACCCCTGATTTAATTAAAGAAAATCAAATCTATTTTAAAGCTTAATTAAGTAATTAAATAATTAATTAGTTAATTGAATTCTAATTAATTTCTCTTGAAAAGTTAAGGAAATTTAAGAAAGAGACTAGGAAAAATACCCCAATCACATTCCCTAAATCTCTCTACTATTAATTTATGCCAAATGGGTCTAATTAAATAGTTAATTTACTATTCCCATACTTAATTAGTCCTTAATTAAGTTTAGAAAATAATTAAGGCTTGATCAATCAATTTCTCTTATTTATCAACTAACAAATTCTAAGAAAAATGAGAGAGGCAGAGGTAATCCCCCTAAGCAACCTCAAAAAATTTGAAACCAATTGGGTGATTAATTAATGATTAATTAGGTTAATTAAGTTTTCAATCAAACTCTAATTAAGCTAAAATTACTATTTAAAATTAATTAAGGAAATTTTTAATGGATTTCCCTCTGAAATACATTTAAAATGAGCCTTTTTCAATTTTTCTATAATTAGTTATGAATTATAGAAGTTTCAGCCTTAAAAACTAATTAAATAACCTAATTAAGCTTTAATCCCATTGGTGGTTGCCGACGCACTTTTCGCGTGAGGCAAGATTAGATATTTAAGTAGTCACATGCATTACTGGATGGCGGTGGGGCGTGCTTTCATAGGATGGATCCAGATGGATCACCAGGACTATGTAGATTAAATACATAACATAATGATGAGTTGTTCATTCAAATCACTCAAAATAGATAGCCTGTGATCTCTCCTCTTATGAGGGATGAATGATATAGCCCACCTGCCATGGATTGCTCGATACGAGCTCACTCGAGCTTAGATTCAATCCAAAATTAACCACAGATGAAGGATCCAATCACTAGATAGGCTCACATGTGAATTTCTCTTCAAAACCCATTTTAAGCTAAAGCTTAGATTGAAATCTCTCACCATTGCTAGACCAGGTTTGCAGCTTGAGGAAGCTTATCTAGTAGACGAGGCTATAGATTGGATTAGTTTCCTCATTGTTGGAAGACCAAGGATCAAGCTTTGGAGCTTTGGTCTTAACTGAAGTCCATCCTCCAATGGTTTTGGAGCTTGGAAAATCACTTGGGTGGCTTCGATGACATGCGTGGAAGGTGTGTGTAAGAGGAATTGAAGTTTGGTTGAGAAATGAAGAAGTTAGAATCAGATGTGAGCTCTCATGTTTCAGTTTCACACGGGAAGAGGAATTCTGAAGTGGGGGAAGGCTTGAAAATGCTCTGGAAATGCTTGGGCATTTTGTTTTACTCTTGGAAGCTTAGACGACATGAATGCATGTGAAATCTAGTTTGAATTGAGGGGGTATATCCCTCACTTTGTTGAGGTGGATGAATGGGATTGTATCCCATTTTTTTTTTCGACCATGCCTTAGCACCAGTGGTCACCATCATGTCCACATGGCTTGGTTTGATTGGAGGAATTCATGGGAGGTAACTCAATGTGGGATGTGTGCATCCCTTGTCCCTGGTCTTTGGTTTATAAGGGAGGTGGGTTAACTCACTCTTTGGTCCATGGTCTAGTCCACTTAGGGTGTGGTGCAGTCATGCCTCATTTGGGTGTTTTACGGCTTCCAAGGATGAGGGGAGAGTGGACTTTTCCAATTTTGGCAAAATCCCATATGGGGAGGCATATCCAAGGGGGATTTGCTATGGGTTTGGCTCTAATTTGGTTTAAGCTACTTTTTGGGCTAATGTAGAATGGGTTTTATTGGGTTTGGTCAGCTCCCAAAGTCCCATGGTTTGGTTTCATGGGTTTTGGCTCAATTTGGTCATATGGGCTCAATTTGGGTCATGTTGGATTAGGTTGACCAATTGGTCAAATTGGGACAAACCAAAGCTTGGGTTAGGTTCAAATAATGATTTGAAGAGCTTTAGTTCAAGTGGTTTCAATCAATTTAGCCTAGGATTGATTTTGGTTCATTTAGATTCATATAGGTCAAATGGGCTAAGTTGACCAATTTGATCAATTTGACCAAATTGGCTTGGGTTGGGTGTTGGTTTAAGTTCAATTGATTAATTAAAAATGATTGTAAGCTATGGTTTGAATCAATTTGGATTTAATTTAGATTTTGGCCAATTTGACCATTTAGGTCAATTTGGGCTAGGTTGGTTAGTTGGGCTAGGTTGGGTCTAATTGACCAAATTGGAGCTTTGGTCAAGTTCAACATTGAATTTGGAATGAACTTGTTGCATTGATTGCAATCAATTTGGGTTAGAGCATGATTTGACCAATTTTGGTCTTTTAGGTCAATTTGGGTCAACTTGAGTCAAATGACCAATTGGATTTAGTTTGGCTCAATTGATGGTCAAGTCTTGTTCAAACATTAATTATGGATTGATATTAATAAATGGTTTCAATCAATTTTGTGAATGATGTGTTTTGGTTAGTTTAAGTGGGCTAAAGGTTGACTTCATCAAATGGCTATGTTGACTTGGTTTGACCTAATTCAAGGTGATTGATCATCCTAGGGTGATTGTTGATCATGATATGAGGCTTCGATGGGCTTGGTTCAATCCAATTTGGATTGGATTAGAACCTGGCTCAAAAAGGGTCCTGTAGGCCACTTTGGGCCAAGTGGATCTAAATAAGTCAATTGGCTTGGTTTTAACTTGATTTAAGTTTAGTTGAACTTATACATGAGCCTATGATTGAAATATAAATTCAACTACAATCAATTTGGAGTCTAATGAACTTTGGCTCATTTGAAGTTTTTAAGCTAAAAGGGCTAACTTGGGCTTGACTTGGGTTGACTTGAGTTTGGTTAGATGATTGTAGGTTTCATTTATATTTGGATAGATGATTGAAGGAATGATTGATTCAAGAGAAAATCCATTAGTTTTGACTTGATTTGGGTAGGATTTGGCCAAGTCCAAGGAAATGACTTAAAAGGCTTGAATTAGTTTTTGATTTGATTTTGAATTTGGTTTTGTCTATTTGAATTTATATTTCATTTATATTTGGGAGTATAAATGAAGATATAAATGATTCATGAAAAAATCACTTGATTTTGGAGTGATTTGGAAGTAAATTTGACCAAGCTCATGGAGGTAGGTCAAAAGGGTTTAAGTAAGAAATTGATTTAGTTTGGTTTAATTTTGGTCATTAGAATATGGGTTTTATTTATATTTATTATTATAAATGATTATATAATTGATTTATAAAGTAACTAATTAATTTTGGTTTGATTTGAATAGGATTTGGCCAAGCTTAAGGAGGTAGGTCTATGTGGTTTAGGAAGGGTCTTGGTTGGATTTGAATTTAGTTTGGTTTAGTTTTGGTCATTTGGGTTTATATTTCATTTACATTTGGAAATATAAATAAATATATAAATGATTCATGAATGGTTCAATCAAATTTTGGTTGAATTAGGTGTAGATTTGGACGCGTCTATGGAATTCAATCTTAAGTTTTATGAAGAATTTTGGACTTGAATTTGATCATGAGATTGAATCCTTTGATGTTGGAATCGAATTGGAATTTGATAGTTTGATTGAAAGATTGAATTGATATTTAAGAAAATTAAGTGAATTGGGTTGATTTGAATTTGGTTAAGGCTAAGTCCATAAGATGAAATCAAAGGGCTTAGGAAGGGTTTTGAATTTGAGTTTGATCATGGATTTCAATCAAATGATTTAGCATTTATATTTGATTTAGAATTTTGAATTTGAGGTTAGAGTTGAATTTGGATTGGATTGGAGAAAATGCATATGGATTAGTTTAAGCTTCAGGTGGATGGTTCCTTAAGTCTTAAGGCATGGCACGATCATGATTAACCCTTCTAGGTCTCTAGGCTCAGGTTAAGTGCACACCTAATCACTATAAGTATCTTGAGACTAAGGAACTCTTAGTGTCTGTAAGAGTCCTAGATCTATGCTGAGGAGATTGAAGACTCACTCTCAAAGTTGGGTCAACAAAGGACCCCATAAATTGTGGTGTAATGACAAGGCACACCACTTCGTCTTTAAAGATAGGATGCACCTTGGAAAAGGTGCCACTAGGGGCGTCCTCCTAGTCCACAAATGAAAATATATATTTTTGTTCATATGTTTGTGTGGACCCTATTGTTGTGCGAGGGACCAGACTGAGAAGGGGCATATATCAGCCAGCCTTACCTCAAACTTACTGGACCAAAGGAGAATCTGCATATCTGTAAGTTAAGCTCTCCAACCAAAGGGGTGGCTACTAGTAAAGAGGGACTGTCCAATCCAAGAGTAACTTAGATAGTGTCTAAATGGGTTTAGGGCGGACTCAAATAGAGTGCCGGAGGGGGCTATTTATCTAGACCATCTAAAAATATAGGGTAGGTGACCAACTGGAGAGAAAGATTGTAGCTTACAAGCGCCATGAGTGGTGTAATTTCTCCGTCACATGGCAAGAACCAACTAACCTAAGGTGCCCATCGGTGTATGATGATTATTCTAAGAAGAAGGCTTGTAGTCTTACATCTTTATAGATACACTGATCACCAGGATAGTCTATCATCGACGGGACAGATGCTATCCGACTTAGGGAAACTACCAAGTGGGGAGTCCGATATGAGGACTAGACCCAGACTTGAAGTAGTTAGGAGGAAAGGAGTCACTTGGGGACTTATCCTAAATCTTAAATATACTCGACTCAATCAGTGCATGATGGCTAGTTCAAGAAGAAAGTGTGTAGGCTTACATCCTCTTAAGCAAAGCCAACATGAGGTAGCTTACCGGCCGCATAGTAAGGCTTACCAAACTAACAAGGCGCTCATCATTTGTAATGGTCAAGTGAGGGAGAAAGCGTGTAGATTACATCCTCTTAATAAGGAACCACTAGGGTGACACATAAGCAAGGTAGCATGCTAGCCCAACCTAGAGCACCTAATGAGTGAGTGCCGCTGAGGGCTTTATCCCACATCAAAGTTGTCTGAGATAGAAGATATGTGTTTGTGTGTAGTTTGTGTTGGTATTATGTTGATAAATGATAGGACGCCGCTTGGGTTTCTTACACCTACCCTAAACACATCATGGTGGATTCGCAAGCAAAGATGCTTCTTAACACATAAGAAATAGAATTTGAGATGAAATGAAGTTTTATTGATAATTATTTTCAAAAACTATTTATAGATAATATTTCTTTAGGTATAGCCCATTAATTGGAAGCATCAAGCGCTCTCTTTTATGGTTTATGAGTCGATAAGATCCCCCTTGGTTGGCCTTCTCTATGGCAAAAGGGCTTTCACAAGTGGGTTCAAACTTGCCTCCCATCGTGCAATAGGCAACAATTGGTCTCTTTAGAACTAAAAAAAGCTCTCCTACATGAAATGCTTTAGGACGGACCAACTTGTTATGAGCTTGAATCATTTTGACCTTGTACAACTCAAGGTTCTGGCATGCCCGTAGGCATCTCTCCTCTAAACCTTTGAGCACTTCTAATTGCAACTTAGCATTTTGCTCCATTATGATCTTTCTACCTACAACAATCCTTAGTGATGGGAGTTGGACTTCTAATGGTAGAACTGCTTCAGGCCCATACACTAAGGAGAAAGGGGTAGATTAAGTTGGAGTTTTGTATGTAGTGCAGTAAGCTCACAAGGCTTCAACCAAATGCTCATGCCATTGTCACTTGTTTTCATTGAGTGTCATCTTAAATATTTGGATGAGAGTTTTATTAAAGGCTTTTGCTAAATCATTTGCCCTCAAGTAGTAGATGGTAAAATATCTCCAATTTATGTTATGTCTCTAGGAAAAGCTATTGATTTTGGTACTATAGAATGCAGTGCCATTATCGGATATAATTCATCAAGGCACCTCGAACCTATATATGATAAGATTCTTGAAAAATTGGAGCATATGCTGAGCTGTGACCTCTCTAAGTGGGATTGTCTCAACCCACTTGGAAAAGTAAGCGGTGGCAGCTAAGATAAAATGATGACCCTTGGAAGAAGGAGGATTGATCAGACCCACTATGTCAATACGCCAACACTTGAATGGCCATAAGGCCAATGTAGGGTGTAAAATGTTGGGTGGTTGGTGTAAGACCACACTGTGCACCTAACATTGGTGGCATCTCCTACCTACAGTCATGCAATCTGTGATCATTGAAGACCAGTAGTATCCTAGTCTCTTGATCGTGGCTTTCATCTTTGGACCAGATTGATGCGCTCCACATAAATCTGAGTGTACCTTAGTCATGATCTTATAGGCTTTGTGTTTGTCTAAACAACATAACCATATATAATTAAATGATCACCAGTACAAAGTGCCATCCATGAAAGCATAGAAAAGGGCTCTCTACTTCACCTGATATGCTAAGGACTTCTCTTGAGGTAGTTTGTCTATATTTAGATAATCCATGAATGGTTGCCACCAATCTAACACATCATCCTTTTTGGAAATGATAACCTCCCCTTCAAGAGAGAGTCTCTCGATGAGTTCAACATTAATAAGAGATAAGACTTGTCTATTTTGAACCCTTATTGGTACAAACTCATCTTCCGACCATGCCAACTCTTTGGCGAGCTTGGCTAAAGCATATGCTATGACGTTCTCTGCTCAAGGAATCTTGTAAATAGTAACCTCTAGGATTTGGGCCAACAACTCCATAGTGTACTTGTGGTAGTGATGGAGCTTAGGCTTCAGAACTTTATAAGACCTAGCAATTTGGTTGATGATTAATTAAGAATCCCTAAAAATGTTGATATTTTGTAAGCATAGAATAATGGTTAACTCCAGACCATCAATCAGAGCCTCATATTTAGCTTCATTATTCGTGCATGGATTGGACAAATGATATGAGAATCTCATCACATCACTATTTGGAGTTAGGAGAACTATTCCTACCCTTGCCATCCCTAGAAGAGTATATCATGATTCTTCTCCCTTTTGAAAGGAAGTCAAGCCATCAAAATACATCTCCCAATGGTGAATACTAGTGTCCGTTAAGTTCATGATCTGTTCATCGGGGAGGTCATCACTAAGCAAGGAATCAATAGAATGTGGGTGTGCTACTAAGAAATTCTCTAGAGCTTATCCTTTCATCGCACGGAGTGGTACGAAAGTGATGTCAAACTATGACAAAATCATGGACCAATGTGCCAACCATCCAAATAACGTTAGCCGTGTCATGAGATATTATAGTGGGTTGATCCTAGAGATTAAGTTCACCTTATGAGAAAGCATGTAGTGCCATAGCTTTTGGGATGTAAAGATTAAAGCTAAGTAGTGCTTTTCAATTGGTGGATGGCCTCGGTAGAGGATTAGATGATGGTGAGATAGTAGAGCATTCTCTTTCCCTTCATGGTTGGCTTGGGCAACAAAGCGAGTCATCTAATGTAGCCATATATAATATCAATGGCTTGCCCGAGATATGGGCTACTAGAATTGGCGATGTCATCAAGTAGTGCTTGATGTCTTTGAAGGCATGTTCACACTTGTCATCCTACTTGAACTTGGCATCCTTTTTGATAAGTGTTGAAAATAGTTGGCATCTTCCTGATAGGTTGGATATATAGAATCTTAGATACACTAACCTCCCTTGGAATGATCTAAGTTGAGTTAGACTTTTAGGGGGTGAAATTTCTAATATCGCCTTGATCTTCTCCTGATCAATTTCTATTCAACGATGCTGAACAACAAACCCGAAATTTTTAGAAGCTACTCGATTACACAGAGGGGTTCATTTTAAGGTTAAATTATCTTAATTATTTGAAAACTACTCTCAATTCAAAGAGATAGTCTTCCTTTTCTTTACTTTCGACAACGAGATCATCAAAGTAACATTCGACTTAATGATGAATGAGTTCATCGAAGATTCGATTCATGGCCCCCTAGTAGGTAACACTAACATTTTTTAAGAAAGCATGACCTTATAGCAAAAGATTATGATCGGGGTTCAAAAGTAGTATTTCATCTCTTTCATCTTTATTTGGTTATATCGAATGAGCCATCCATGAAAGAGAAGGCTGCATGAGATGAGGCAATGTCTACCATCAGTTTGAGGATTGGTAGTGGAAATTTATCTTTTGGACATGCCTTATTTAGATCCTTAAAATCGATACATATGTGAATTTGGTCATTCTTTTTCTTAACTAGGATGACACTAGCCAACTAGGTAGGGTATTTTTCATCCTTAATAAATTTAGCATTAATTAGTTTTTTAACTTTAGATATGACCTGTTATTCAATGTCTAATCGCATGCATCTAGAAGCTTGCTTGATAAGGTTAGCACTAGGCTCTATTGCTAGTTTGTGGACTGCTACATCGGGAGATAAATTGAGCATCTTTTCATAACTTCAAGTGAAGCAGTCCTTAAACTCAATCAACAGCCTAACTAAGTCATTGGTTCCAGTATCATTCAATAAAGAACTGATGTATGTCGGACGTGGATTATCTTCAGTTCCTAAGTTGATTTCTTTAAGCTCATCGAAGGTTGATCTAATCTCCTCTTCGAACTCTGGTGGTGCATCTTTGACTTTAAAGTCATTTGGATCATCTAATGTTTCTAAGCACACCTCCTCATATGAGTTAGCATGTTTGAAAAGAACTTATCAGATTCTAAATGATTGGTGATTACTAAGCAATAATCATCATCATCGACTCGACCCACTGTATCGAATCCTAATCCTGGTCTTGATTGATGATGTCTGCTTTGGTTATCTCATAACCTTTCAAAGTTGTCTGACCTGTGTTTAGACTAAGTATGTAGGATTAATCCCTTCTTTGCTAGGATAAGAACATAAGGCGAACACCAATCAAAAGGCATTTTTATTGACTCTTTGTATGAATCATCCTCAAGTTTCACATCAACTTTCTAACTTGAGGATGATGCTGCCAAAAAGAATCTCTGAGTCTTCTCATATGTGGATGACTTAGGGGCTTCCTTAACTACCAAACTCTCAACTTTTTGTGAGGAAAGTGGGGTTAGAGCTAAGATTCTCAACTGATGTCTAACTGTTTCAAATACAGACTTGGATATATTTATGCTTTATTTGGAGCCCGATCTTCATCAATATCCTGCTCAAGTATCACCTCAAAAGGGATCTATTCGAGAAGAGGGGTGTATAACCACATAAGACTCATCCTCACACTAGATTCTAAGTCTATGTGGATAAAGGTGTACTCTTAGTGGCGGACATACCTCTATTGGGTGGCCAGGGAGACTTTCTGGTCTGCACTATCCTTTGCCTTTGCTGATGGAGGTGGTCATCCTACCCATATGTTAGAATGGAGTATGTGGGTAGAATGTGTCATGCTCTATATCTTCCCCAGTCCATTTCGCTCCCTTTTATTTTCTTTTCTTTTTTTCTTTCTTTTTTTTTTTCTATTTCTTTTCTTTTTCTTTCTTTTTTGTCCCTCATAGATCTTGACTAGATTTGTGAGAATGGACTTGTTAGTTTTGGGAGAAAATAGGTTGCATCCTCATATATCAACCTCATGAACTGAATGGTTTGAGATCTCCTTTGACACGATCAATCCCACCTCTCATGAACTTCATGCACTAATGTAGAGAGATGGAACATGTTATTTTCATGTATCCATGGTCTCCTAAGCAAAGCATTGAAGATGTATGAATCATGATATGAAACTTGGTCTTCTAATCATCTATCTCTAATGGCAACACTATGGAACTAAGGCTCTCACCTTTTCATTGAATCCTCCTATCATCCTCTTTTTTTGGAGTTTAGAGATGTCGATCCTCAAGTAGGCAAGTGTTCTTAGAATCATAATGTTGATTGATGCACCTTGGTTATCCAAAATTCATGTTAACATGTATATGCCAACATCCACTATAATGTAAAGAGGGCGGTTGTGCTTGGTCATCCCTAAAAGTAGCTCTTCTTCACTGAATGTAACTCCTAAAATATTCTTTTAGTTATGTGCCTCCACTTTAGTAGCGGCCAGCTGAGCTAAGCATATCTCTAGATCAAGAAGATCCTTGATTAAAGACTCCCTCATCTCTTTGGATAAGATAAGGATGCCATATAAGCTTAATTTAGATGACTACTTTCTAAGCTAGGACATTGTAATCAACTCTGACTTGGTCCTCCATAAGTATATCCATAGGTGGAGCATTTTATGGAGGGGCTATCTGCTCACTAGAACTAATGACTTGTTTACCCTTATCCTGAGGTGTTATCCTAGGAGGTAGAACCTTGCCACTGTGTAGGTTGACTTCAGTGACTTTATGGAATGATGAACTTATGAAAAGTTTTACCTTCTCATCAGGTATACTTATAGTCTCTCCTATGGGATCCTTAGAGTTAGTTGACTCCAAGTCAATCTTAAGAGGTGAACCTGATTGATTCAAAAAAGAAAAGTCTGATTCTGAATTAGAAGAGAGGGGATCGAAAAGACTTGAGCTATTATTATTTTCTAAACTTGGAGAGTTTTCAATAGAAATAAAATCTAGAGTATCAGAAGTGGACAAGATGTAAGTAAAAGCTTTCTTCATTGATTTCTTTTTGGGTGGAGGTACATGTTAGAAATCCAATAAAGTAAGATTAAGAGATTTAATGCCCTTGTCACGATACTGCTCTGGTAGAAGAGGATCTAGTAGAGGATGAAGTAATAACTGCAACTATGGATGGAGTGTTGGACTGAGATGGTGGTTGCACTACTAAACTATCCCAGGCAAATAGGGTGAGCTGTTGCTGGGTTGTCACCTTCTTCAAGTTATCTTTGGCAATGCAAACCTTCCTTGATGTTGGAGGTTTGAGCTTCCTTAGGCACCTGTAAAGAGAGTTTCTTAATCTTAGAAACCACCTTTTTAGAGGTTCAAGATAAGCCAATATCCCAACCTTCTTTTGCCTTAAGAGGCATCCCCAAGAATTACTCTAATAGAACTAGATGGTTGTTCTAATAAGTATTCCTTGGGAATAATTATAACGTCTGACTTGTAGCTATGCTCAAGCTAGTCCTTAAAAGTGATACAATCTACTAAGACATGGCTAATCATCTGGTGGTAGGGACAATAGTTAGGATCATTACTCTTGCCCACTTCCTCAGGCTTCTTGGGCTCGGGTAACTAAAAGTTAAATTTTTTTAAGAGATTCTTAAAGATTTTCCTAACTATCTCCCTCTTGAATGAATATGGCTTATTCAATCTATTGGCAAGAGTAGGTGGATAATAGCTACTTGGCTGTGGGTGGGAGTATCGCTACTGGGTAAACTATTGAGGTGGTAGGAATGACCATTATGGTGGCTGATATGATGATCGAGGTGGTGGTAGAGGAGATGGCAAAGGAGGTTGCTGAGCTCGGGGTACCTCATACTAGGCTCTGGCTGGCTACTTCCCTTTATCCACTAACACAACTGTCCCTTCCTCCTTCTCGAACACCTTCTATGGCTTGGGCCTAGATGATTTGTCGGGAAAGGGCAACTGTTTGGCTTCCTCTTACAGACTAGTCTCCTTGTTGATTAGTTTCTCAAATATTCTGATGGTAAAGTCCTTAAGCATGAAGGCAACTAGGCCATGAATATCCTTGAGAAGAATCTCAATGGCAGGTTATTTGGATAGCTGCAGTTCACATTTCAAGCTCAGGTTGCGACACCTGAGAATATAATCAACAAAGGACTTGTTGGGAACTTGCTTCGCTACAACGAGGTCACCTATAATCACTCTTTTCCAAGCTCCAGCAAACTTCTTGATGAAGAAATGCTCTAACTCAGTAGAAGTCCTAACCGAACTATTGGGTAGTTCAACGTACCAATCAAATGCAACCCCTATTATCTTTGACAAAGTGAACAAAAGTGTCACGCCACCGATTGCAATTTCTAGCTCTAAAATATGCAATATGCTAATGCGGGTTCCCACTGCCATCAAAGATCTTGAAGGAAGGTAGCACAAAACCCTTGGGGTATTGAACTACATCGAGTTCCTTCATGTATAGTCTACCCTTTGGAATGGATGAGCTCCCCTGGCTTGCACCTTCACTGCCCTCACATGCTGCTCTATCATACGCTTGATATCTTTTTCATGCATGGAGGTGCCATATGTGACCTTCTTATGCAAGCTACCAGTATCATCCTCAGTGAGAGTGCACCAAGGATGGTCTAAAGTATGTACCAACTCTGGTCTGCCGCTACCATAGGAGAAGGTTGTGAAATTAGGGTTGAGATCTGCAATGCTAAAACCACTGCCATCAACTCCTCTACTTTCTTCTCCATCCTATCAATGTGATCATCCTTACGCTTGGTGGTGGAGGTGTTGAGTTGAGTGAGAAGTGTCACCTTCTCAAGACACCTTCCTGCTAAGCATCAGTAAGGATCACTTATGTCAACCATGTGGACCTCAGTTGTGTTGTCCACATGTCATCCTTACTAAGATTGAAGCTAACTCTATCCTCCTCCTGATCTGAAAGGTCACTCCCAAGAATTTGTCTTTTCTCAACAAAGTAGTCCACTAATGTCATCTATCCATCGATCTACTATGCCTGGCTAGACAGGTACGAACACCTACTGACAACTAATTGTAGGATTGTGCTCATTTGTCTCTATGCATTGGATACTACCTATTGATAAGAATTTCTCACTGGGAGGATCAACTATCATGGAGACTATGTCTATGTCCCCTCCCCTCTCTCCCTCACATCTTGTAGTGGGGTGGTGCGGGACGCTCTTGGGTCCACTCCTTCCCTACCATGGTAGGTACAAAGAGTAGGAGCTCGATCTCACCTCACAGTGGATGGGATCCTTGCATCTAGATCACCAGGATGGTCTTTCCTTGGATGGGGGCTTACGGCATGGTGGGGGTGGTAGATCTTTGAAGGCTGATGATGATGGTGTGAATGGTGAGTAGAGCGGTGTTATGGCAACACCGACTACCTCTCAGCTGGAGATCTCCTCCTATGTCAAATGATGCCAGTAAGAATATCTCCAAATGGTCTCGGGATGATGATTAAATCCATCAAGTGGAGGTCGATTACCCTCGTCTCTCTCTCTTGCCCACTTGGGCTGATACTCAAACCTCCATAGCTCTCTCTCCCTGTGGATTTGACCTCTAACACTCATAGGAATCACAAATCTCAAGTCAAATAATGCACCAGACTTTGAGCATCATAAGTTCTATAGAAGGCAGTCCCAAGATCGGCATAAGACCTCCTACGCTCCCTAGCCAGTGTCCAAAGTGTGCTAGTGGTGGAAGTGATGCAATAATCCTCATGTAGTCTTTCTCTCCATCTTAGGATGAAAGGGGGTGGAACTTTTTGCCACTCAAGAGTGGAGAGGTATCATGGGGAGAACCCTCCTCAGCAATGTGAGAAGCAGCGTCTATCTCTCTAGCTGCCCGCTCATGATGCCGCTTGACCTTCCAGTTTTTATTGCAGTGCTGGCTATGGGTGAGTAAAGCAGAATGATAGCTAGAACTTACCTTGAAGGTAGAGGAGACTATCTCAAAAGCCAAGATAGACTTCCCCTTTAGGGTGACCAAAGAGAAGGTTGTAGCTCTCACTAGTGCCATGGCAGGGGTAACATACTGAACTTGTGTTGAAGCAGCTGGTACTAACTCTAACACTGATTAGGTGTGGGAACCACAATAGCCTTCCTCATTAGTGAGGGGAACTGAGAGTTAGATGAATGTTAAAGGATAAGGTGCCTATCCGCCACCTCCTCTCACTGTGAGGGCTATCCCCTCACTTGAACTCCCTCAAAACCATGACCAAAGTAAATCAAATATGTTGCGACAGTCATGGTGAGGTTGGCCTGATTTTCAAGCCAGATCTACACCAGAGGGGAAGGAGAAAATAAACTTACAAGAAGCCATGCTCAGTACACTGACTGAAGGATGAAAAGACTAATTGTGTTGAAATCAGTGTATTTATTGAAACATAATTGAGTCAGACCCTTGATTTGATATTTATCTTCAATCATTGAGTTCTAAACTTGATTTGGAATTTGAACCCACACTTAACAAATTTAGGTTTGCTAAGTGGGGTTCATTGAATTTTAAGAGAGATTTTTGACAATCAGAGGAGAGACTTTGCCATATGATTTTGATTTAGAACCCATACTCAACAAATTTAAGTATGTTGTTTCAAATATTTGGAGACCTTGAAGATATATATATATATATATATATATATATATATATATATATATATATATATATATATATATATATATATATATATATATATATATATATATATATATATATATATATATATAATATATATATATATATATATATGTATATATATATATATATTATATATTATGTTATATATATATATATATATGTGTATGTTTTGTTTGAAATTTGATTTGGAAAACTTTATTTTAAATTTAGGTATGCTAAAGGTTTTCAATTATATGTTTGAAAATGGGAAACATTTGTTTTTGTGATGATGTATGTGATATGTTGATTTGATTTGAAAATGATTTTACAACAATTTGACAAAGTAGGAGGTCCAAATGTGTAATGTGTTTATTTGTTTGAAAATGAGACTTAACAAATTTGGTATGTTAAGAAGTATTATGATTTGAAAATGAGGCTCTTCTTAACAAATTTGGTATGTTAAGTAGGAGTCAAGTGTATTATGATTCAAAAATGAGGCTCTTACTTAACAAATTTGGTATGTTAAGTAGGAGTCAAGTGTATAATGGTTTGAAAATGAGGCTCTTAGTTAACAAATTTGGTATGTTAAGTAGGAGCTAAGTGTATTTATGAATTTTGGAAGAGGAAAATCTATATAACAAATTTAGGTATGTTAAATAATGTTCAATTTTTTTTTTTTTTTTTGTAATTTTTGAAAATGGGACTCTCATTTGGCAAATTTGGGTATGTCAAATAGAGTCCAAATGTGTTTTGATGTTCAAGATTTTGGAAAAGAGGACTTCTATTTAAGAAATGTGGGTATATTAAGTAGAATTTAATTTGTTCTGATATTCCAAAGGAATGAGAACTCTCATTTGACAAATTTGGGTATGTCAAATGGAGTTCAAATATGTCTTGATTTTGTGTGTGATTTCTTGCTTTTGAAAAGAGGGAAACTTCAACTCTAGCACATATAAAATATGCTAAGTGGAGTTTCAATTTTATGTTATAATTTTATTTAAAATAGAATCTTCATTCACCAAATTTGAATGGGGATAGCGATTTTTTAAAAATTATGGATTTTGATTTTGAAAAAAACCTCCATGTAACAATTATGGGAATTGTTAAATAAGGTTTCACTATTATTATGCTTTTTTTGAAAACTTCTAATTAATTTTGTGCAAAATATTTTATTATGTGAATTTTGAAAAAGTACTTTTAAAAAGAAGTGTAATTTTAAAAAATGGATTTATTTTCTTAAATATAAGATGAATCTTGCCTCACTAAGCTAGTGGTAAAGAGGTTCTAAATTTTTAGTCATCTCCTTTCATTAATTAATCTTATCATTCACCTATTGGGTAATATTTCAAGAATGGAGTGAGGTCCTAAAATATGTTGGCTTTTTGCTTAAGAATGAAATAAACCAAGTGCCAATGAAAAGAAAGTCTGGGCTTATAAAATATAAGTCCACTATCGATGCTTGGAGATATTTATCCACTAGAGATGGAGAGAAACCATTGGAGTGCCAAAAAATCTATGGTGTTTATTTTGATATGTATATGGGGACACCAAGATGAGGGTGTATTTATTGAAGTGATTAGGTACGATATTGAGGTATGATGTACTACCTTGAAAGATAAATGCATCACCCTTCAATGGATCTAATCACCTAATAAGGACTCCTAAGGTATGATGGGTCTTCAAATATACTAGATATTTTTTACTTACTTTACATAGATGAATAAAGTAGGGTTTATATTAAATCACATTATAAAGTTCCCTACAGGGGTAAGCCCCTATAATTAATTACATCTTAACAAAGTTGAATTCCTTAGGAATACTCTCGATTGAAGTAAGCAATTATTGTCTTCAAAGATTTTAAAGATAAGATTATTGATAAATCGACTATATTGGAAAATCAAATGGAAAAGATCAAGGAGAAGACTTATTTTTGAAGCCAAAGGAGATGAGTAGGGAATGCTCATGATGTTAGGAAACTTAGTGAGCATTCCAATCTACCCTATAGTTGGGCTTTATATGTTTAAAATTGAGGAAATTTATTTATTTGAGTTGAAATTTTAGAAAGTTATGACTTATAATCACAATACAAGATGTAGATGCCTAAGAGGAGGATTTATGCTTGTAGAAAAAAAAACATCCATAATCTTAAATCTAGAGTGAGGTGAAAATTTATATATATCTCGCCTATATCTATCCCTTCCTTGGAAAAGAAGGATAAATGAAAATGGAAATATATATAAAATTATGCCTTATTGGGATGTCACGCAGATCCATAGATGTTCTTATTAGAGTGATCAGGTATGATATTGAGGAAAGGTGTACTATCTCGAGAGATAGAAGTCACCAACCTATAATGGACCTAATCACCAATAAGGACTCTAAGGACTATGGGTCTTGAATGTACCGAGATTCTTCCCTACTTTACATGAAAAAGTAAAGTAGGTTTATTTTAAACTAGTTCATTAAGTTCTCTATAGGCAAGCCCCCATAGTTAATTACATCCTAAGGAACAAGATTCCTTAGAATACTCGACATTAAGGTAAATGATCATTGTCTCCAAAGATTTCAAAGGTAGGACTATCAATCGATTGGTTTATTTTAAAAGTCAAGTGAGATTGATCAAGTGGAGGGAGTTCTCATCAAAGTCAAATGAAAATATGTAGGGGATTCTTAAGATACTAGGAAGCCCTCCCAAACTAGCATATGATTGGGCTTTACATTTTTGAAATTGAATTAATTTGTTTGAGTTAAATTTTTATTAGAAAGAAGAGGGCTTATAATTCCATGATACAAGGACACAAAAATGCCTACGAGGTGAGGATTTATGCTCATAGCCCGTAAAGGGAAGTAGTAACCTTAGAACCTAAATCTAGGGAGCTTTGATAAGTGCCAAAAAGCATGACCTAAATTTAAGGTGAAAGTAGATATTTAGTTTATCTCCATAAGAGAGGATAAACCACCTAACTGTTAGACTTACAATAGCCTGGGGGTGGTCCCCAACTAAGTCCTACAATTTTAAAATATGTAAGCAAGTCAAATGCTTTTGTAAGATAGATAAGATGTTGTTTATTTAGAAAGATACTAAGTCCTCAAACACACCCCCTAAGAGACAAAATTGTGTAGGGCATGCTTTAATAACTTAGATCGAATGAAAATTTTATTACATTTTTTTCTATTTTGGACAATCCATTTGACACACGATCTAGGATTTATATGCCTAATGCATGAGAAATTAGATTATGGGCTAAAATCAGTAAGATAGGGAGGTGTGTTTCCATCATGGCTCTCATAAGTCAAGCCAAATTCTCTAACAAAGGTGGAAGCCCTCCAATCAAGAGTGAAATAATACTTTTTTTATGATGTTAGAAAAGTAAGACAACATCAAAGGGTTGCTAATTCTTTTATCTTGATTTATAGCCTAAGCTTTAGTGAGGTTATGAGTTATTTATTTTTAATTTGAGTTGATTAATTTGGTAGAAGATTTATTTTTCCCTAAGAGCCTAATCATCATCCAGACCATACATCAAAGTAAGGAAAAAACTAGGAAAAGATGTCATCTTAATGCACCAGCTAAACAAACATCAATCATTTATAAAGCTAGCGCAAAAGAATAAAAGGTCATTTGTGGTCAGGCTCCACCGCACAAATCCGAAAACAAATTGGGTTGTCGAGCTCTAGCTTTATACAATCTGGATTACAAATGAATTAATTATAATTAAGCAAGGAATTCATGTTATGGGGGTCTTCATTCTTCATTTCTTCTTTCTTCTTTTAGTTTCTTCTTTTGGATGGTTGGAATGTGGTTGCTCTAAAGGCTTCACATGATACATAAGATGTAATCTCATAACAAATGTTTATCCTAATCCCCCATAACAATCATTCCAAAATCCTAATTACAAAAGTACATGAAAATGAGAAAGAGAAAATCTAATTAACACCTGCAAAATAGAGATTAGCTAAACAACCATACAATCCCAAGCATGTATATGTATAAATTGGACTTAGCACCCACACATGGGTAACCAAGTCCACCTATTTTGATTATGCTTAGGGTATAAGCACACATAGCAAAAGAAATTTTATATTTTATTACAATATTCTTAAGCAATAATCATAGAAGATAATGATTAGACTAAATCATCCTACCATTCAGATGTACACACCTAACATCCGACTAAACATTACATTACAAAATAAAAAACAAACATCAAACCATGCACTACCCTAACCTAAAGCTAGAAATGGTGACTTAGCCTAATGTGTACTTTTAAGGTTTGGTATGCTTAGCTATTAAATTTTAAATTTCTAAGTAAAAAATGTTCAACTTAGGTGGTGATTTCATTTAAGTTGTTTAGTTGATTTGGTTAATTTTATTTGATGATTTGATTTGGTTTGAATGAACCTACTTAATTACTAAGTTGTAAAGAGAGAGAAAAGAGAAGAGAACTTCTCTTTCCTTCCCTACCTTAAGTAATTTCTAAGGTAGATTCATATTTGATTTTTTTAGTGAATATTTTATTATGTGTTTTAATTAATCCTAAGTTTAGATTTTCCCTAAACAAACCTATTCAAAAAGAAAGGCATTTTAAGATTAAGTAAAGTGAATTAATATCACAAAACACACATCGTTTCATTTATTTCCCAACATGTGTAACATGCATATGGATGAATCTTAAGCATATCTAAACATGAAAATGAGAATGATTAGCACACTTTCATGATGAATGCTAAGTGATTTAGTTTAAGAAATTTGAATATTTTTATGATGCATGATTTTATTAAATAGAAAAGGGTGATTCCTTTATCCATTTTTCACATGCACATTTATATGTATGAAAGGCATAAGTGAGTATGGCGCCATTGTTAGTACCAGGGGTGTAAGGTACAAGACCTACTTAGGGCTACTTAAAGCCTCGCAACCCTGGGGTTGTCCAAACTAATATACCACTTTCCTTAAATACATATGCATGTACAAAAGAAATGAATGGAAAAGAAAGATGCAAAAGTTTGTGTTTGTTTGTTTGATTTGTTTATGCAATTTATATGTGTAAGTGTGGATATCCTTCTTAAGTAATAACATAGGAATGAATAGGAATGGATTTAAGCTTATGTTCTTTTCAAATGAACTATACACTTTGCAAATCCTATTCAAAATTATGCTAAAAATAAAGAGAAGGAAAGCCATACTATGCACATCTTTATATTTTTACTCACATGCAAGCTCATAGATAATTATAAGTAGCATACCTTTCAGTTTTTATAATTGATTTATAAGCTTTGAAAGTAATTTTGGATTTACTAATGATAATAGCCATTCATATTCTTACTTTAGTCAAAACATGCAATTTGACATAAAGGAAACATTTCATTTTTTTTTTAATTTGCTTTTTCAAAAAAACATGAATTCATGATTTTCATATGACATACACATTTAGCATGCTAGGAAAGAAATAAAGTGATGAAAGCAATGTAAATTGATTCACTCTAATTAATTCATAAAGACAATCCTACGAATAAGATTATTTAAAGTAAATCAAATTTTTTTAAGGAGAGTTTGAATTTTGTTTGAGTTTGAATTTAATTTGAGAAATGTGAGATCACAAGTAGTTAGTTTTAAATGGCTCAATTTGAGTTGTGAATCATAGTACACCTAATAGGGCAAACAACTCTTATCATTTAGACTTAAGTATGTCTTGACAAACACCATGGTCACAAGGATTTCTGAATGACAAAGTGTTGAAAGGATCCTCGGTCAATTGGATGTCACTTTTGACTAAGTAGACTAGGGACCACAACAGCCTGGGATGATGGAATTATGGGATCTAGATATGGCACGTCATCATTCCCCCAACCAGCCGATTTTAGTTGAAATGATGAATTTCATAATTTTAAATTCTAAAACTCTATATGTTACTAATATATGCTACGCATTAAGAGACCTAACGACTAGCCTCAATTATTGGGAGAGGTAATTAACTATAGCGCTTATGGAAACCTAAGATCTAAAGTCAAAAATGGGGAAAGATCTCAGTAGTGCTTATCTATTATTTCATCTACCTTCGAAAATTAATGACATTCTAAAATCACTCTCTTCAATTCAATATTAATGAAATTTTAGAGATACATCATACCTTAATCCACTATCGATTGTCCCATTAGATACTCGTGCTTCCGATGGTACTGATTTATTTTCTTCCACCCTGCTAAAGTCAACATTATTATGCAAATGATGTTGTCATATGTAATTATTTAGGGTCATTGTTATAGCAATAATCTTAACCTATTTTTTTGACAAAATATGTAGACATATTTTACAAAATTACCCACTTTTTCTTCTAAATTCTAAAGGACCTCTTGATGGCTCCATGTAATAAAGAATTATGTTAATTAAACACTTCCTCATGGTTACGAGCTTTTAACAGGATGGAGGTTAAAAAAAAAAATGAGAATACTGGAAAAGGACGATGAGAATCGAGCTCTCATGGGATCACTAGGAGGTGGAAGCTGGAATGACTCGAAAACTAAGAGCTTGAAATGGCCCCGGGCAAAATTATTGGGCGCATTCTTTTATTGAGTCCGAATGTAATTCTACGTCTTGATTTCACACGTAATAATTTCTCTTAATTTTGACATTTCAAAATTTAGTTCTCACACTCTTAAAATAAAATTTATATTTAGATTAGTATTTTTTTTAATTCATTCAACTATTCTTTTAATTTCAAATCTGAAAAAAGTGGTTCCTATGTCTCAATCCTTTTCAGATAAAAGAATTTTAAATAAGAATTTATTTAATAAATGAAACATTACTCAAATCTTCAAAAAAAAAACATCAATTCCATTCAAAAGTACTTTTATCCATATGCCATCATCTTGCAAACCCCATATAAGAAGATAAAACATTCGTAATTTTCAAGTTAGAATAATATTAATTATTGTTTGTCCTAAAAAAAAATTCATAAATAATTACTAAATATGTTACAAAATAAGAATAAACAGTGCCCTCTTGACTTATTATCGTGAGATTCTATAATATGACAAAACCAACAAAAATTCCCAAATAACTTTTTCATTCTCTCCAACATTAAAAAAAAGCCACAAATTCCCTATCAAAGCAAGCCCAAAGTACAATAAGAAAGCGCCAAAGGAATCAAGACTATACTTAAAAAGCAAGACAATGTTAGCCTATTAGTTGAGAGCTGGAGGTGACTCCATATCTAATAATCGTGTGGTCGGAGATTTCATTGCCTCTAAGCACGTGACAGCACAGGAGTCGTGGTGAATCCCCACGGGTGAAAAAAATAAACTTAATTAAAAATTAATAAATTTTTAAATATTTTGATTAATATGTAATCATAATAAATTTCAAAATTATTGAAAAAACCCTAAAAAAATATATATTATAAGAATGACAATAAAATTATTTAAATAATTTTTAATTTAATTAGAATATTTCATTTTTATTTTTTATCATCATTAACTTTTTTTTCTATTTAGACATCAGGAATCTTTTAAAAAGAGCTCTATTAGAGGGTACTAATTACTATGTGTTATTATGTGGCTTTGAAAATTAATATCGTGATCATAAATTTGAATATCAGCTGTATCATAATAAAATCATATTTTATGAATAGTATTAATTATATATATTAATTACTACCATCATAATTGGTGGCGGAGCTAAAAATTTTCTTTAGAGGGACACAATTTCAAATTTTAAAATGTTTCCTCAACCTTTTTCATTCAAAAATAAAATCGATATTGACAATTTTAAATTTTAAATTAGAATATATTTATTAGAAAAGATAAAATAGATATGAATAAAAACTTACAACATATAATCTTTTGAAAATGTTGAATAATTATATCATTATGGTTAACATATAGTGTATATGTTTCTCAATATAAGCTACTAAATGATCAATCATCAATTGATTTATAATTCTATTTATTTTTCAAATTTTTATAATATTAATAACAAAAAAGAGTTATTTCAACAATTGTTGTAGTAACTGTAGAGTTAATACTAATTTTAAAAATTTTAAAATAAAATTATAAATTGTATTTCTATTTTTTATTATTTTCTCAGTAATCATTCTAATATCTTCTAATAATGAAAATTATTTATCAAACCAAATATTCAAATCAAAAGTTTCTAATTGATTATTCATAATTATTAAATCCACTAATGCAATATTATTTGGAAAAATAAAACTCAACATTGTAGAAAAATAAAATTCAAATAGTAGTAATAAGCAAATTGTTTATTTTGCAAAAATATATTTTAAATATATAATTATTACACTCATTTAAATTGAACAAAAATGTAGTTATAAAATTCTCAATTTATATTATTCCTTTTGTTGGCTTTAATCTTAATAAGACAAATGCTAAATGAATTAATTGTATTACCTTTTTATAACTTCTTATCAGTAAATCCATTCGATTTTATTTACCCATTCAATTATTCAAAGGACTCTTGCATGCATGTTGCCAAACTAGCTAAATATTATCCTCACCTTTTATCTTATCCTATGGAAAATTAGCTTGTCATTTAACTCCATAATTCTCTTGTGAACTATTTTTTATTTTATTTTTCTTAAATTAACATTTAACCTTCGAATATATAAACATGCACTAAAGGTGCTAATAAATGTGTCTAAAAAATGTATATATATCGAAATAATATATATATAGAATTCAAGTCAGAAATGTCGACTCATTTAATATTAAGTTTGGATTATTCTTAGTACTAAAAAATAATCAAAAATAATCCAAAATAATCAATTTAATTTGTTGAAATAAAATTCATTCTCTCTTAATTTGGCTAGCTAGTAACTCTCGTTCATCTTAATAGATCATATAAAAATAAAATAGGTCATTTAGCAACAAATATATATAGATATTATATATATATATATATATATATATATATATATATATATATATATATATATATATAGGTCATACATATCATTTTCATATTGAGTTATATTAGAATTAATCATTTTCACTAATAGAATAAATGAGTTATTTAAAAACAGATTAAATTTAGATTGATATAGTATTCTAATTCAAAGTTCTATCAAAATTATTTTATATAATATTAATTATTTTTAGGATATAGTTAGAAACAAGAAGAAATGATAGATTAAATAGCACATCATCAAAATCAAGAACGATAATAGTCAAATATCAATTAGGGATTAATTTTTTATTTTGTAAAAATGATTCAAGAATAAAAGATATGTTTTTTTATTTATTAAAAAATATGATTTATTTTAAGATCAATTGAAAATTTGATTTGATATTTTGATTTGATTTATCTCAAACTAGCTACTAAAAATGTTTGGTTTGAGTCTAAAAAAAAATAAGAAGAATTTAAATACATAGGATTTAAAATTTTGAATATTACATATCTCACACTTAAAATGATGTATTTACATTTATAACATCTTCAACCTATTAATAAAAAATAAAAATAATAAAACACTTCCTGTTAACTTTCTTCTCCCTACCGTTTTAAAAACATATCACGCTAGAATATATTAATGAATATTTTTTGGTTAAACTGGTTTTAAAAATAACTTACATAATTATAGTAAATGAAAAAAAATAAAATATGTATTTTATTATGAATTATAATATTTTTTAGTTTAATTATAAGTTGTTAACTTAATTAGAAATGACATTAATTTAATTTATATATTATAACAGTTTCAATATTTGTTATACTATTATTTTTAGAGAATTAATGCGTTTGCCAAAAATAAAATAAGAACAGTATCTATATTAACTAGAATAACATACAATAGAGATATTATGAAATGTGAGAATTGTAATGTTAATAAAAAATAATATGTAGTACAAAAATAAAAAAATAAAATAAACATCATACATAAATATCATGCATAATTAAATGAGAGTACAAAGTGTCTACTATCTAGTTCATGCACATCATGGAGGTATGACATCTGATCCTAATGTATTGTTGAGGAGCACGAACTAGTCAATCCAACGATGATGTTGCTGCTTACCTTCTTCTTCCTGGTATGGCACCATACTATACTGTGACTGTTGTGGTGGAAAATGAGAAGGCATGCCTTATACTCTTATATATGGTGAACCAATTGGTATGACTCCAAGCCCTACCCAGAATAGTGACGAACTAAAAGAAGGGAACTCATACTATGAAGATGTAAATGCCATTTGTCTCAACAGAATCACTCCTAGAATAATAAGTCATATAATGGTGAACTTATCGCCCTATCATGCCAATAAAAATATGTGAAGTATCTATCATATCATCTGATACTTGTGAAATACATGTCATACCGTGAAATTAAACTCTCATTTAAAAAAGTGGATGGCATCTGAGTAGTTGACCATTCATCTCTTTGTGTAGATGGCTATGGTGCTTCATCATCCCTCTCATCTCCTGCAAATTGAACATCAATAATGTGTACCCTATGTCTCAAATCACTACACAGTATCTCAAACTGATTTGTGTATTATTGTTGTATGTTATCATCAGTATAGCCAAATATAGATTGAAATAGCTCCTCAGCATTCAAGATAAATTCATGCTATAAAGAAGATAAAAATTAGAATAAGAAATAAAATTAGCATATTTTTAATTCAAAATAATTAGGCTACTAAACATTATAATCTATTTTTTATCTAAGGTAATAGTGGTAGAGCTTGGGGAGCTTGCGACATACAGAAGCCCATGACTTGTACCAACACAAATAACATCTATGTGATGTGGCTCTATCTACATCTCCACGATCATGTTGAACCATAAATGCATGTTTATTTTCCCACACTTGAAACACTATTTATAGTCTCATACCTCCTCATCAATAGTAGCTAAATGAGGACCCAAGTTTTTTGTATAGGAGTAATCCTGGATAAAGCTACTTGCTCTGTTGAGTTCTAAAGTACTCCATGCCCTGAAGTATAATTATCATATTAGAGAACCAAAAAAAATGATATAACTTGGACTAGTAAGGAAACATAAAAGAAAATATACTTACTGGTCATATGAGTTAGATGATGATGGTTGAGACCTAAAGTAGTCAATGTTTGGCGAATCAACTTGCAAAGGAATAACCTTGGCTTCTACAGGTTTTATAGGTAGCTAACTCTAGAATATAGGTGCACACTGCATCATCCTCACTAGTAGTTGCGATGAAGGCTTCATCCACAGAAAATTGACAAATGAGATTTGATTTGATTATAGTGCTTGGTGAATAATGATAGTTGGGTGGTAGTTTGCTAGCATCATTTTAATAACAAGTTGGTAGTGGCAATTTGATTATAGTGCTTAAGTAGAGCTCTAAAATTCTACAAACTCTAGTCTCCTCTCTCACTCATTCATAGAATGTAAATCTATTTATAGATTTTTATAATGACATTTTTGGTATTTCTAACGAAATCCCATCAATGGAAGAAAAATGATATCAAATTTAAACAATCATGATTTTTATTTCTTCTTATCAAGATGCTTAATTTGACTATAAGTATGTAAAATTTAAAGTGTATCTGGTCCTTTACTTAATATTCCCAAGTCTTCATGTGTTTTTTTTGGGATTTACATATACCACACAATTCTTATGTATTTACATATCTAACACCTAAACTTCAATTTTACATATATAACATCCTAATCTTCAATATCACATCAAAATATCACTTTATTCACTTTTAAAAGTGAAATTTCTTTAAGCATGAAAAGTGCTAGATAAGTAAATATCTAACTTTAGGTGTTAGATATGTAAATACATAAGAATTGTGGTATGTATGTAAATTCCCCAAAAAATAATAAAGAAGAAAAAAAAATATAAGAAGTATTCATGTGTGTTTTAAGTTCTTGCATTTTGAGTTAGATCATACAACTTCTAATGTTAGTGAGTTTATGTCATCTAGAAATTTAATATAATTATAAATTTGCTATAATCAGAATTCAAATGATCTAGTATTTAATTATTAAAATTTCAAATATTGCATCAAGGTTCTTGCTTGAAGAAGTAAATTTTCAAGTGACATATCAATATACATAAATATTATTAAGGGAAAGATAATCCACACTTGCTTATTCCCTCAGTGAATGCACCATTATAGAAATTATTTAATTTGAAGTAATGTATATATAATAATAATTATTATATATTTTTAAAAAATGATTTAGAACATTAATAACTTTGACTATTATAAGCTCAAAATTGATTATTTTAAATCTATTCGAACCTAAGTTGAATCAAATCAAACTTTTCAATTTTAAAAATTTTGTTTATCTCAATCCAACTCAATTCAACATTAACATTCAAAGAAACACAACAAACTATCTCACACAAACATATAAGTAGTTCTTCACTTAGCAATTCAAGATAACTATTTTTTCGATTAAAAGAGCTTTTCATGTAAGTGATCAAATACTTTTACATATCTTAATATGATGCGCTTCTCTTTAATGTATGAAAACCAACACAATTATTAGTCCCATTTACATTAAATTAGAGTCATACACACAAAAAACATAGCCAAAATTAAAATAGTTGCTAATTAAATTAGATTTTCTAGAGAAGTCCTTTTGTTTTACATGTTATGCAGGATTTACACTAGGTTGTCAATGTTAAAATCACCTTTGATAATTGGTGTTGCTTTGGATCCTTTGTTTATGCCTTTTGTAATAGGTATGGTAGACAGATCATGTGGGAAGATCTGATTAATTTCTCATCCTCGGTCAATGGTCCCTAGTTTGTGGGTGGGGATTTCAACACTATCTCTTCCTCTTCTTGAGTTGGTAATGCTCTAACTTATTCTCCATGGAGGATTTCAATAACATGATCCTATTGTCACTTTACCGATCTTGGTTTTATTCTCTCATTTCACCGGAATAATCACTTTGGCAAGATTGAGGATTCTTTAAACCTATGGAACAATTCTTTTTTCTATTACTTCTATTGAACATCTCAGTAGAACCATATCTGACCACTCCCCTTTGCTCATCTCTGTTAAGGTTAGTAAGGATACCCCCTCTTCTCATATTCCATTCCAATTTCAAAATATGTGGCTTATGGACGATAGATTTCTAGAGGTGGTTGCTACTAATTGGGGAGATCCTCTCTATCCTGATGACTCTATTGTTGGGATGACGAGATTATGGCTTAAATTAAAAAGGCTTAAACAATGCCTCAAATGGTGAAAAAAATATTGCTTCAAAAATCTTTTTACCAACATCAAAGAATTAGAGCAAGAAGTCATAGTTTTAGAAGAAGCTTCTATTCATGATCCCTCCAAAATTATCTTATTAAACCAAGCCAAAGATAGGTTAACATGCTACCAAGACATGGAGGAGACCTATTGGAGGCAAAAGGCTTCTTTAAGAAGGATATCTGATGGAGATAGAAATACCAAATATTTTCATGCTATGGTTAAAAAGAAAAAGGCTCTCAATCACATTAAAAAAAAAAATTAAAACTAATGATAATAGCTGGTGTACTGATAATAATGAGTTTTGACTGTGTATCTTTCTTCACTAACTCCTTAATAATAATGTGAGCTATGATGAGTTATGGCCCAAAGTTATCCCTAAGATCATCAAGAAGATAACAAATGCTTACTTCACCCTCGAATTTGAAATTGCATCCACTTTAGAATATGAATAATGGATTGGTGGTAGCCCCGATGGATTTTACTGCTTATTTTTTCAAAAGTGTTGGCATATTATCAAAGAAGATTGATTAAAGTTATTTTGGATTTTTTTAAAGGGAAATACCTCCCAAATACTTTTCTAGTACTTCCATTGTCTAATCCTAAAATCGATAACTAAACTTTGGAACCATTTTAGGCCTATTAGTCTTTGTACCTTTTTCAATAAGCTCATCTCTAAGATCCTGGCCAAAAGACTAGACAGTTTACTTCCTAGAATTATCTCCCCTAATCAAACTAGTTTTGTCTAAGGTCAATCTATCTCTGATAATGTTCTCTTAGCCCAAAAAAATTATTCATGATTTAAATACTAAGGTTCGTTGTGGGAACCTAATTTTTAAGCTGGACATTTCCAAAGCTTATGATAACATTGGAATTTTTTTTTAAAATTACTCTTTTTGGATTTTCCAATCATTTTATTACATTAATCAAGAATGGTATTGAGAACTCTTGGTTTTCATTACTTATTAATGGCAAGGTTCATGGCTTCTTCTCTTCCTCCCATGGGATAAGGCAAGGGGATCCCCTTTCTCCGGCCCTTTTCATTATCGCGATGGAATATCTCTCTAGAAGTCTTGAACATATGTTTAATAAAATGCCTAACATGTTCTATAAAATTAGGGGTGATTTTCCTATCTCCCATCGCAGCTTTGCGGATGATTTCATTATATTCTGCAATGGATCTACCCGCTATGTTAAAAAAATTTGTACATTCCTTATTCGATTTGAGAGGGAAAGTGGCTTAAAAATTAACCTTGAAAAAAGTGGTTTTATTGCTAGTACGTCGATTTCACTTCCTAGGATCAATGCTATTAAGAGTATTTGGTTTGCTCATCAAATTCTAATTAAGTACTGGGTACTTTTATATCGGTGCTAAAAGATCTTCCTTTTGATGAGGTGATTCAAAATATATAAGAAAACTTCCTCTTGGGAATTCCATTTACTATCATTTGGAGCTAGACTTATTCTGATTAAAAGTATTCTCTGCTCCTTGCCTTTTATCTATATCCACTATTGTCCTACCACCTCTATCATTAAAAGATTAACCACTTATTAACAAATTCTTTTGGGGTTCTACCTCATCTTCCAAAAAAAACACATTATTCTACACATGTTGTGGGCCTTTGAATGAAGGTGGTTTAGGATGTAAAACCTTAGAAGACTCCATTAAATGCTTTTCATACAAAATGTGGTGAAATCTTAGAGCAATCGAGCTCTCAATTTATCCTCGCTAAATACTGTAAGGGTAAACACCCCCTCATTTGTTCTTTCAAACCTAGGGATTCTCTAGTGTGGAGAAGAATTTGCAATATCAAGTGGGCAACTGAGAATCTGATCTCCTGGGGTGTAAATTCGGGATCCTCCTTCTTTTGGCAAGATAATTGGCTAGGTTTTGGTTCTATTGACTCCTTACTCAATACTCACTCTATTGAGAGGCTTAAGGTTATCCATTTCATTACACATAACATTTGGGATATAGCTCAATTAGTTTCCTATGTCCCCAATGTGATCGTTAACAAAATCCTTAATATTAATCCAACATCCAATAAATCTGACCAAATCTTGTTTAAAAATTCCTCCTCTGGAGATTTTGTCTTCAAGGATGTGTGGCATGCGTTTAGATTTAAAAGTCAAGAATCTTTAGTTTTTTCTAAAATCTAGAGTAATTCTATCCCTTCCTCTTTCTCGGTTCTAACTTGGCGTATCCTTAAGCACTACATTTTTGTGGATGTCATTCTCCTTAAAAAAAGGTTTCCATCTTCCCTCCAAATGCCAATGTTGCTTCCACATTGAAACTCTGGATCATGTCTTCGTGGTGGCCCTATTGCTGCTAAGGTTTGGAGCTGGTATGATAGTATGTTAAATACCCTTCTATTTGATGGATCCCTATATATCTTGCACCTTCTAAAAAAATTTCTTTCTTATTCATTAAAGGGTCATGCCAAAGGTGTGCTTGCTACTACTCTACTTGGTATATATGGTGGGAAATGATGCTAAGCATCATGGATATTCCTATGAACTTTCACCATGTTATTATAGAACCAAATGTAAAATTACTTCTCTTTATAAAGCTAACCTTCTTACTCCTCTAGCTTCAAAGGATTCAACCATCTAGCTCTTAATCTTGGGATTAATCTCCCCTCTTTTGAGTTTGAGTGTACTCATAAAATTATACATTGGATAAAGCCTAATTATCATGTCATTATGGTAAACACTGATGGATCAGTTTCTAATGGGCTTTATGGTTGTAGAGGGATTTTAAGAGACTATAAAGGAAAGGTGATTGCTGATTTTGTTGTTCCTTTAAGACCTTGTTCTGTTCTTTTTGCTGAACTTTATGGTCTTCATTATGATATTTCTATCTGCATTCAGAAAGGATTCAAAACAATTTGGTTTGAGATTGATGCTCTCCTCTTCTTGAAATTATCAAAAGCAGGAGCTCATGGCAATGCTGAAGTTTTCTACCTACTTAATCACACGAGGAGGCTTCTTGCCCCTTGATTACCATATTTCTCATACCTATCGGAAGAAACTCTGTGATGATTTCTTGCTAATTGGGGTGCAAAATCCTCTATGGTGAATTTATTCTCTATGATAATATCCCTCCTTATTACGGGCTTGTGAATTTAGATAAAATGGGTTTGCCTTATGTAGAAACATAATTTTATATTATTGCTTTTGTTTCAACTTCTTGGTTGGGTGGGGGTTTTCCTCCCATCTTTTTGTGTTGTCTCCTTGTTGAATGGTATGTGTCGCGACTAGCCATGATTGGAATGATTTAATATTCTATTTGGGTTATGCTGATATTGTTGTATCATTTCCTGTATTTCGTGCATTTCTTAAGTATTCCTTTACAGCCTTTCTGGTTGTACTCCAAGGTGGGTACCTACTATATTTCTAACTGCTAGATAGCTTTTATTCTTTTATTTGAATAGTCCCTCTTGTTTGGCATTGTGCTCTTCCTTCATTATGGGATTGTTTCATTTTTTTCTTTTGTGTCGCTATTTTACATTTACTATATCCTTTTCTATGTTTTTTATTGCTTTTGGTCCAGAATGACCTGAGGTTATGGTATTGTTTTGTTTGGTGTTGGTTGATTGCTTGGGTAATTAAGATTTCTTCTTTTAAGCGGTCCTATTGTGGTAGTGTTAGGTCTGGTTTGAGGGCTTGTTTCGACTAGTATTTTATCATATCTTCATGGATCTACTGTATGGATTTTCTCACTAATTCTGTTATGCTATGTTCTTTTGGAACCATGTAGACCTGGTGGTATTCATGCAAGCATTTCCGACTTTGGATGCTATTTCTTATCATGCTGACCTTGTTAGAAATTTATCGTGGTGATATGAATCTTGGGTGGGTTGGTATTCTTATAGTTGTTGGCACTATATGGGCTTTCCTGCTGAGAAAGGGATGTTGTCTTTCCTTCATCCTTTGTATCTTTTTGGCTTTCAGGTTATACTCCACCATCTTCAATGGATCTTCCTTTGTCTCCCACTATGATGGGTGGTAGTATCACGTATGTTGTATCCCTTTCTTTGGTGTTGGATGCACATGGTTGTGGCTGCCCCAAGTTGGTGTGAGTGTTCCGGAGCCTTTTCTACAACTCCCCTCTTTCTTTCAGCTTTTATGTTTATTCCTTCGATTTAACTCATATCATTTTAACGGTGCTAACTTTTCATCTAGATGTTTGCAGACACTATTTTCTTCTCCTGCAGGTCATTTCTTTCTAGAGGTATATACTTTTTCAGCCTCATCATCTACTGCTGTTGGATACCTTTGTGGTTTGTTCTTGTGTTTCTTTTGCTTTCTTTGGTACTGTCTTTTTCTTTTTACTGTGTGGGTTGTACTTAGTCTGGGGATTCACTCTCTAGGATGTTTGTAGCTCTTTGAGCAGTAGTTTCTGAGTTTATCCCCTATTAAGGATCTTGTAACCCCTTTTTTTTAGCAATAAAATTCCCCTATATGGGGTTCCCAAAAAAAAAGAAAAAAAAGAAAAAAAATTATATATATATATATATATATATATATATATATATATATATATATATATATATATATATATATATATATATATATATATATATATATATATATATATATATATACTTTTAATAGGATCTTGATTCCTTGGGCGCTTTCTTATTTCACTTTTGGGCTTGCTTTGATTGGGAATATGTGTTTTTTTAATGTTGGTGAGAATGGGAAAGTTATTTGGGAATTTTTGTTGGTTTTGTCTTTTAGAATCTCAGGATAATAAGTCAATAAAGCATTCTTAATTCCTTATTTAGTAACATATTTAGTAATTATTTATGATTTTTTTGGACAAACAATAACTAATATTATTCTAACTTTAGTATTACCAATAATTTTCCTTTCTGATATGGGGTTAGTACTTTTGAATGAAATTGATGTTTTTCTTCAAGATTTGAATAATATTTCATTTATTAATTAAATTCCCATTTAAAATAATCAAATTTAAACTTCTTTTATCTAAAAATAAGATTGGGTTATAGAGACCAGTTTTTCTGATTTGAAATTAAGAAAAAAAAAATTAGGCCAATGAATAAAAAAATACTACTCTAAATATAAATTTATTTTAGGAGTGTGGGAACAAAGAAACATCAACATTCGTATGTCATTAAATATTTGACATATGATTTAAATACAATTTAATTAATTTATTATTTAAATAATATAATCACCATATATTAGTATTATTTTAATATATAAGACTTATTGTACAGTAAAATATATATCTTGAAGCTATTCTAAGATTAATTATTATTAATTAAATATTTGATAAATCATGATTTATATTCATTCGAACTAAGATTGAATCTAATTGTACATTACAACTCTTAATTGGACAGTGTAATTAATTTTTAATTTTAGTTGTGTGTAACACTTAGAATTATAATAATTTTTACTTAAAAATTAATTAAATATATTTTTTCTTATAAAGCTTCATCTTGTGGACAAACTTGAGCTAATAGGTCACTAGCTTCATTTGAATCATAAATATACTTCAATATGTATATAAACTTAGGTGTGTTTGAAGCAGGTTTGGTTTTTTGAAAAAGTAGTTATGGAGTTACTACAAAAGATGTATCTATGTGAAGAAGCAGTGATAGATACATAATTTTTTTTTATTTTACAAAAGTTAAATCATAGCATTCTAGTCGTCACCATAAGTAGCCAGGCGAGGTTGCAAAATTCAGCTTTCTTATTGCAGATTCCTCAAAATATAATCAAAACAAGATTGCCAAACTGGAGAGTGGTGTCGTGCAAAAATGCTCTACTACTGCTCCACCAAACACATCCTTAAATATAAACTTGACCTAAAGTAACTCAAACCTTTTCTATGCTAATCTTAAATGAATTCATACCAATATAAGCTTAAGCTCATGTGATTAATATTCTATATTTTAATGATAATAATGGTTTTTATAATATTCTTTATTTTATAAAATTAAGGGTCAGGATAAGGTTGGTTTTTTTTCTTATGAATCTCTGCTTTTATATACTGAAAATAGTTTTGAATTTTTTAATTAATGACTCAACTATGTAAAATAGAAATCTTATGAGAAGTAAAATTTATAAACAAGTAGGTGAAAGAACTATGTACAAGATAAAATAATTAACATTAATTTTTACAGACTGCATTACAAAATTATAAATACAAATAAATACATTTTGATATTAGAAAAGGATTTTATATGGGATGGTTCAATCTAATATTAAAATAAATACATTATAATGTGTTCTTTAAGTGTTTTTAATATTTATTTTAAAAAAATAATATTATTTTTAAAAATCTCAAAATAATATTTAGAAATTTTGAGTGTTTTTAAAAACAATCATTATCATCAAATATATTTTACTTTGAAATAAAATATAAATAAAATAAAATAAAAATAAGAAATAATAAACAGAAAGTAAAAGTGATCCCAAACACCCCTAAATGCATACTACTCATCCTTGGATATTGAGAAAAGAAGGTAAACAGATCTAAAAAAATTTTAAAAATTAGAAGGGATATTGAACTGAAAAAAGAAGGGTTTCAAGTTCAAAATTTTAATTGGGGTTGAAAAGGATGGTATAATAAATGTTAAAATTATATTAATATAACTTAAATAATATAATAATGATATTTTCACTAATTTAATATATAATATTCTATTTTAGAATAATTTACTTTAATATTTTGAATACAATTCTAAACTAAAATTTTGAGATATGATATTTTAATTACTTCTCTTTTTAAATTCAATCTTTTTTTATAATCAACAAATCAAAATAATTTTTTTTTAAAAAAGTTTAATCAATATAAGAACTAATTAGTTCTTCAAAATTTGATCTAGTTCGACAGGTTTATAACAAATTCATAATTTTTTAAATTATATTTATAGTATTAATAGGTCAAAAAAGATTTATATGATGTATCTCTAAGCATCTAAATACGTCAACTTTCTTAGTAGTATGAAATGATGATTTTTTTTAAATATTTCTAACTAATAAGCATCACACAAAATCGTTAGCGCACTCTTATCTCGATGCTCTTCTAACTAGGCTTAGGTAAGTGATTTTCTTAATCACATGCACACTGATATGATATAATCTTTTAGACCACAGCTAAGACTTATTTGCTATAATTTTCATGCAAGAAACCTCACTTGACTTATGCTATTAATATCCAACATATACATCTTAGTAATTTTGAGTACTTCTAAAGTAATTTTCTCATTTAAGTTTAACAAGTAAGTGTTAGATAAAAATTTAACATCAAAGCATTTATCACATATTTTACTTGTAATAAGTATCTTCTTCTTTTAATTATTGACTTAGAGGAGATCATTTGATGACCCAAATTCTAATGTCAGTGACTCTTTTTATAGCATAATCACTAAAATTAACTTTATCTATTTTCTCGAATGTGATGTTTTAGTTTGGTGTTGTAGGAATACCACACAGATCTTAGGGGGTACTTATTGAAATGATCAAGTATGACATCTAAGGGATAATGTACTATCTTGAAAGATTGAAACATCACTCTACAATGGACTAAATCACCTAACAAGAACTCGTAAGGCAGATGTGTTTATATATATACTGGAGATCTTTCCCCAACTTCATATGAATAAGTAAAGTAGGGTTTATTTTATGTTGGGTTCTTTAATTCCATATAAAATTAAGCTTCTATAGTTAATTACATCTTAAAAAATAAGAATTTCCTAAGAACATTTTCAATTAAAGTAGTCAATTAATATCTCCAAAGATTTTAAAGGTAGATAATCAAAGAATTGGTTATTTTGGAAAGCAATCTTAGAGGGCTCAATTAGCAAGAGTTCTTAGCGGATTCTAAAAGAGAATAAGTAGGAAGCTTTGTGAATGTTTCAATCTACCCTGTAGTAAGGCTTTACCGTTTTGAAAGAGAGAAAATTATTTATTCGAGTTAAAATTTTTTTAGAATGTTAAGACTTAGATTCTAACAATATAGAATGTAGAAATACCTAAGAGGTGAGTACTTATACTTGTAATAAAAGAGAAAATAAGAAGCCTTTGAATATATATCTAGAGTGCTCTAGCATAAGCTAAGAGCTTGACCTAATTCTACTCAAGAGAATGAGATATATTGTCTTACTTTCACTAGGGAGAGTGGACCAATCCAGACTCTTTTGGACTTACAATCATCTGAAGTGGCTGCCAGCTAACTTCTATTATGATTCAAAATCATGTGGTCTAATCTTATGTAAATGCAAGATGATTAGGCTATTATTAATTAGGAAACAATCGAGAGTCCTAAACTCACCATCTAAGAGACTAGATAATGATGGGTGCGCAAGTTATGACATAAACTGATGTAATAAGATTTACATATTTTTATTTCATTATTTGACTCATCATTTTGGACCCAGGCTTTGAAGATTTTATGCCTATATGCATGAACAAAAATGGTTATGGGATAAATCAAAGAGAAAATGTGTTTTCCATTACAAGAGATTGCTCTCACAAGTCAAGCATGTCCCCTATTGTGTAAGAGTGGAGATCCCCTATTTGCAATAGTGAAATAATATGCATGCATTGTATTATAGTCTACAATCATATAGCAAATGGGTTACTAAATCTTTTATTCTCTTGAATAACTTATTAATCTTTAAGATGAAGTTGAGAGTTGCATAATTTTTTTTAATTAAACTTGTTAAATTAGGTTAGAAAATTTAAATTTTTTCTAAAGAACCTACTATATCCAGGCCACATAGTAAACAATCGTAGTTTAAGAAACCTATAGAAAGTATGTAATTTTAATTGCATAATTAATGTAAACACAATAATTAAAAAATAATCACATAAAAGAATAAAATGTGACGGTAGGTATTACCGTACACTCCTAATAAGAAAAGAAATTTTGTAGCTGAGCTCTATCTTTATATAATTTATAATGAAAATAAAGCTATGTGAGTCTTCAATTCTTTTTTTTATCTTCTCTTTCTGGGTTGGAGTACTTCAGTCTTCACAGAGCCTCTCAAGTCTATGCCTTCTAGCTACTGCTCATCCTAAATCCTATAACACTAATCCAAATCCTATTACAAAATTACATTTTTATAAAAGAAAAATTTAACCGCACTCACAAAATAAAGATTAGCTTAAAAAGCATACAAGCCAAACAATTATATTTCATTCATTTGGACTTATCACCCTGCCCATGGGTAACCAAGCTTGTCTTTCCTAATAGATCATGCTTAAAGATTTTAAACAACACCTACAAGAAAAGGGAAATTTATAATTTTATTATTATATCAGTCTCCAGAGCACAATCCCCTGTAGAAAGTATCATTAGTCTAACAAATAATAACCTACCATCCAGATTAACGTACAAATAATCTTAATATTAATTCTAAAATATTACATCATAAAATAAAACACATCAAAATAATAATCATAGGACTAACCTAATACTAAGATTGGTGACTTAATATTCTAATATGTATGCTAAGGCCAAGTGTGGTATGTCTTAATTGGACTTTAGAATTAGGATTTTCTAATGATTGAGTGTTCAAATTCCTTATCAATGGTGGTTATACTTTAAGTTATTTAAAGTTTAGATAAGATTTAAAATTATATATTTTCTTATTTGTTTTTAAATTTTAATTTGATATTATAAAGAAAAGAAAGAGAGTCCCTACCTTAAGTTGATTCTAAGGGATGAATTTTTATAACTTTTAAGTCTTTTAATGAAACATTCATGAATTTTAATTAGAACTATGTTTGGATTTGACTTAATGAGTGTTACTTAAATATGAAAGACATATTAAGATTAATGAAATCAAATCATAATCAAATGAGTAATATTTTATTATCTAAGCTTCATAATCAATATACATCTCTAGTTTATTTTACTTCATTTAGATTGAATGCATATACATATATCCTATATATCTATATGTTTCTTTTAAACACACTTGAAGTATGAATATGCATGAATTTTATAGCAAAATGAATTTCATTTCATTTTTCTACATATGTATAGGGTTGTAGGAAACTATACAAGTAGTGCATTTGTTAAATTAGGGAATTGAGGTTATCTTGGAACTCCTCAAGGCTACTTAAAGCCTTGTGTTCCCGGGATGTCCAGAGTATATACTTGTTATACCAAACACACATATACACATACATAAATATAATGATGAAATTATAAAAAGTTGCAAGTTATTATTCTTTTAAGCATGAAAGACAAGTAAACTTTATTTTACTTTATCATTTATAATAAAATTTGCAAATATAAAGCTTAGATCTAAATTATTTGATTAATACCTAGCATATGATTATTTATTATAGAGAGAAAATAATCTAACATTTATCAGTGATAATAGCTAAATCATATATTTATATCTTTCCACATCATGAAATTAAATGAAATATATCCTTTTTCAAATTTAAAATATGAATTTATGAAACATATGGAATGCAAATTTGTGAAAATTGATACAAAATAATTACATTATCAAATGACACATTTGGGTTCATTAAAACTTAAGGACAATTACATTAAATAAGCATACCTTAAGCCTAATCAAAATCATTTTTAATATTTTAGTCTTATGATTTTGAGTTATTTTATCCTAAAGAGGTGAAACAACAATTAGTATTCAACCCATATCCACGTTTGTTTGTTAATAAATTTAAAGAGAATTTAAGTGGGTTTTATGAATTAATTAAGTTTGACCAATTAATAATCCATTTAATTACCCTCTAAAAAATCTCTTAATTTGATTAATTATTAAGCAAGAGCGCACAAATCATGATGATATACTTGAAAAATAAAATTTACAATGTCTTAAGGATTCTTATACAATTAAACTCATATTTAATAAATAATTGAATTAAGAAGATTATGTTAATTACTTTTATAATTCCCCACACAAATGGAGAATCATAATTTTATTGAAGATCCTATATTAACTAAGCATAAGGAGTCAATTAAAAATTAAATGAGTTAATTATGATTAATTAATATTTAATAACCAATTAATTAATTAAGCATCTTTATCCTTCTTAATTATTTTATTATTATTTATTAATCTTAATAATTACTTAATTGCATAAGAGAGATATTTTTGATTTAAAATTTTTATTCTTTTAATCCACTTGAGAAATTAGCTCAAGAAAATTATCGGAGGCAGAAGTCATCCCATAAATTCAATATGTTAAATCTTAAGTTAATTAACCAAGTGATTAAGGCTTAATTAAAGTAATTAGTTAAAATTTTAAACCTTAATTAATCATTGTTTATTAAAAGTAACATAAAGATTTTATTTCTTTTGGATTCTACTCTATTTAAGCTTTTTATAAAGAGTTTATTTATATTTTTTATTTTTATATAATTAGTTATAATTTTTTAAAGCTCTATGTGTAATTAAAGTAATTAGTTAATGCTTAATTAAATTTTAATATATTTAATTTTATAATTTAGTGTGATCTAGAAGGTCTAATTACATTTTTAAGATCTTTGATGTTTATTAAAATGATTTGAATTATTTTGATGAATTTTTATAATTTTTATAATTTTTAAATGATTATTTATTTAAAAATAACAAATTGCCTTCAAAAATTAATAACTCTTAAACAAGAAAGCTAATTAAAATGAAATTCTTATGATAGGTTGGCAAGGACATTAAGTTTTTTTTTTTTTTGAAAATTGTAGTTTGATTGGTTTAGTATTTTAAGATTAATTTAAAAAATATATAAATTTTTATCAAAAATCAAATTACTCCTAAAATATACATCCAAATTTGGGGTTTTTAGGTTCATTAGGTTCCTCTTGAATAGGCAAATCCATAGAGTCTTTATTTTGCATTTTTCGTTTAGTAATTTATTTTTATTTTTTTGATTTTTTGAAGTCTCAAGTCAGATCTAATAGAATAAATCAAAGATGAGATCTAATTATAACTGTCAATTCTATCAAAGTAAGATGGATGGCCCGAAGATTGTCTCCCTCATAGGAGGCAAACCAAATAGAGTTATATTGATGGGATCTATTACAAACATCATTGGATCTCACAACCTTTTGGAGATCTTAATAGGAAGTCACTATATTTTACATTGGGGAATTGAAAGAAAGAAAGTGTAACGAAATCTAAAGAAAAATCTTAGATTCATACAAAATTTTCACCAAACACAAACACCTATAGTTGATCTAAAGCTTAGAAAAGTTATCTCACCAAAGCCCACGTCCGATAGATGCTAAAAGATCTCAGATCTCCTCTTTTGCCTCCATATAGAAAGCTCCAGCCGCAATGCACCACCGCATATTGCTAAAAAATTGGTAGCTCTTGGACTTAAAAAGTACAAGAGGTGGGGAGAGGGTTTTCTTCTAGTTGGGAGGATGTGTATGTGTGTTTTCATTTTTAGTATGTTAAGAATAAAAGAAATGAGATGTACAGAAAAACTCTCTTTTTTCATGCCCTCCATGTGAAGAAAGAAATGTATATTTTTTCCCCCTCTTGCTCACTTCCATCTTTCTTTATCTCCTTATGTTTGGCATGCTCTTTTCTTTATTAAAGCTGAAATTTTACTTGGTTTGATGTATGAGGAGGTGAGTGAACTTATATTGGGTTAAGATTTGAGTTGTCATATTAACCTAAATTGAATTAGGTTGAGTCAAGTGAGTCTTATTTTCCAAAATGATTTTAAATTTAAAGTATATTTAAAAATTTATTTATAATACCTATAATTAATTAATATAATTTAACGTAAGCCAAAATCAACTCTATTTAACCTAAATAAATCAAATTAGGCTAATTTGGGTTCGCTTGGGTTCATGGGCCAAATTGACCAAATTAGATAAATTAGACCCAAATGTGAGTTAAATTAAGTTTAATTAAGTTTTAAAAATAATTTAAAATATTTAATTTGATTTAATTTTAATTTATTTTGATTTTAGCTTCATAAGCTCATATAGGTTAATTTGAGTCAATTCGAGTTAGATTAACCAATTGACCAAACTAGCTAAATTGGGTGTCATTGAGAGTTAAGTCATATTCAACAATCAATTTAAGAATAATTGTAAGCATTAATTTAGCTTAATTTAGGTTGAGTTAAGTTTTGATTTAAACCCATTTTTTATTCAACTTATGTTTAATGAGTCAATTGGGTTCATGAGGGTTAAATGACCAATAAAACCTAGTGTGTTCAAGCTTCAATTATATTTTATTGAGTATTTGAAATGGTCTGGAGTAATTAATTTTAATTAATTTGGATTTGATTTTGATTTAAACTTATTTTGTGTTAATTTGGGCTTAATGGGTTAAATTAGGGTTTACTTGAGTCAAATGACCAATTTGGTCAAATCAAACGCAAGAAAAATTTCAATATGTTCAACTATAATTTTAAAGTATTTTGGATTGTTTAATTTAAATTAAGTTCAGTCAGTTCATGTTCATTTAGACTAGGTGATCCAATTAGGCTATTTGAGTGATCATTAGGTTAAGAATTAATTAGTTTAGTGTTCTATTATATTAAATTAATAAATATAATCATTTAGGATGATTAAATTGATTAAATTTTGATTAGTGTAATTTTTGGTTTGGTGGGATCCACATGAGTTAACTCTAGGTTAGATGACTTGATTGACCACTTCGAACCCCAACTAAATTTCTTTTGGGTTCATTTATATTTATGTCTTGATTATGTGCCTTTGGTTTCGTTTGATTCGATCTAATTTTTTATTTTATAGGATTTTCTTGAATTTAATTGATTTTGAACAGAAATGGTTTAATTGAGTTAATCAAACTCAGTTACCTTAATCCAGGTTCAATTGAAGTTGTGAACTTAACCACTAATCGCAGTATCCTAAGTGCTTAATTTGGAAGCTCCTAATTTAAGGTTGGAGATCCTAATTCACTGAGTATGGTGATTATTAATCTCACTTAAGATTAACAGAATCTTAGTACATAGATTAAATCCTAAGTATATGAGGAGGGTTGTCAACATCACTAAAAGTGAGGTCAACATCAAATTCAATTGTTATGAATTTTATTTATGTTGGTCATGTGTCAGTATGGCCAATATCCATGTGTCACATCCATTTATTAGTCCTATTATGAAGATACACTTATTAAAATTTGAAATATTCTAATTTTAAAAACCCAAATCATTTTGAATTCATCAATGAAAGAAGATGCACCCCATTATATGTTGTGCAATCTTAAGCATAGGGATCAAATCACATGCAACGCTCTTATGATTTCTATGAGGGCACATCTAAGATGAGTGTCCATGTGAACAACATGAGTAATATTTAATGTTGTACATAGAATGGACAAATTTTTTGTTTGTTATAAACTTTTTCCCATAACTAGAAATATATGCAAAATGAAATGGCCATTTAGATGGAGCTTGTATGTGTGTTGAAGTGCAACAAATTTATATTTCATCTCTTAAGTCTTTATTAAAGTACCAAATGAACCTATTCTAATAAACAGGTTATTCTTTAATTCATCCATCATGAGAATCTCTTCTTCCAATAAATTACATTCCTTCTCAATTTCTTCGTATAATTAGTCTTTCTCTTATATATTTTTTAATTTTTTTAATTTTTTTATTTCTGATTTTTTTTTTCTTATTTTAACTCATGTAGTGTTATACTATGTTAATTTTTTTTTAAAATCTATAATATTATTTATCATAATATAATATTTCTTTCTAAGTAATTCAAAACCATTATATAACTATTTTGTTATTAAATATATTTCATCATAAGTGAGGTTGTATACTAATTCTAAGTTCCTTAAGCCATTAAATAAAAATTATTGACTTCATTCTCAAATTCACTAACAAAATTATTCATAGAGAAGTTTATCTTGAAAGATTATTTTAGTCTACTTTTAAATTTTTTAAAAAGCCTTCTCCGTCCCCTAATTTCTTCTTCTAAGTTGAGCCTTTAAGAGTTGGATTCTCCCATTTAATATATCTTTTTTTCTTACACATAATTAAAATATATTAGTAGTAATATTTGAACTTGATTATCATTTCTTACCTTCTTTTTATCATTGAATTTTATTTTTTTATTTTTGAGAAGAAACTAAACTTTCTTGTTGGAATTATTTTTCTCAAATTATTAAATTCTTCAATATTAAAGATGATACTTCATCTTTGTCTTCTTTGTAAAAATGTTTTTCATTCTCTGATTAAGTTTTTATTCGTAAGTTATAAAGGGCTAAGTAGTAGCTCAATATAATGTATAAATAAACTTCTAGTTTTTGAGATAGACATGAATGATCTTTGCATCCTATGACTTAGGTAATACTTATGAATTTTATTTACTAAATTTGCATTCAAATATTATTTTAATGTAATAATTTTAGTAAATTAAATGTACATGTTAAAATAACTTCATTTAGTTGCATACAAAATAGTTTATAGTCATACATAAGAATGCAAATATGGATTAATTTACCTCATCAATACCTTAAATGTAATGCAAAAGCTTATGCATTCCTTGTGATGATTTTAAGATAATCCAGATACTTGTGATTTTTAAGACAAACTAGATATTTCATGGATTAATTTCAAGATAATCCTAAGATAAAAATAAAGGTCGAAATTGGTTATTGCCTTCACTTTTGAAGTGAGGATTAACATTCCTCATCTTAGACTTAGGAACCTTCTAGGCACTTGGATTTCTTTAATGATAAGACCCTTCTAGTGACTAAGGGAATACTAAACCCATGCTTAGAGACTTAGGAGTCATACCTTAAGCTCATGATATATCTTAGGACAAATAGGTTCTGCTTATCCTATGGTTGAAACCAGGACCCATGCCTATTCACTCATCCAAACCTAAACTCATATGAATGAGACACAACCAACCTCAAGCTTACTCAATTAACCTCACTTGAATTTGTTTTCTAATCCAAGCTCCTAACTAAATTAACTTAGGCCGTAACCTAAGTTAACCCCATTATGATCCTATGATCCAACCTAAAACCCATTTAAGCAAACTAAATCAAACTTGATTTTCTCAATCACTCCAACCATTCAATAGATCATTTCAAACTTTCCAACTTGTAATCAAATCAAATCAAGTTTGTTTGATCCAAAACATTCTAATAAAAAATCAAGCTAATCAATAATCATGCATCAATCAACTCTAAATCTATCATTGAACCCTCTTAACACCTAATTGAACAACTCAACCCACCAATCAATTGATTCACTTAATCCAATGTGACCAAAATGACCAATTTGATTCAAAATTCAGTCCAAACTAAATTAGATTAAATCAAATCATCCAATCCCTTCCACAATAATTATTGGTCATCCTTGATTATCCAATTACAATCAATTGGGGCAAATCAAATCAATTTGACCATTTTACCCAAATTGGACCAAATCATGTTCTAAGCCAAATTAAAACAATGAGTATAAACATGGCTCAACCAAATGAATAACCAAGATAAACCCAATCTCTAACCCAAGTTGACCTAATTGACCTAAAGGGACAAATTAGGTCAAATCAAATCTTAAGACAAATTGGTTGAAACCAATGCTTCTAACTAATCAAAAATTGATTATTGAACATGATCCAACCTTCAATTGAACTCGAATTTGACTAAACCAACCCAATTGACCCAGATAGCACAAATTAACCTAAAGAGTTCGATTGAACCAAATCAATTCAAACCAACACTTGCAATCTTTCCCAAATGATTAATTAAACCTAACCTAACACATGCCCAAGCCGATTTGGCCAATTTGACCAAATTGGTCAACTTTACCCATTCGGCCTAAATGAATCCAAGTGAACCAAATCCAAATTCACTTTAAATTGAATCAAACCAATTGCACCAATGCATTCCAAATGATCAATTGAACTTACCCAAACCCTTAATTTAGCCTAATTTAACTAATTGATCAACTTAACCCAATTGAACTCAAATTGATCCATATGGGTCAAATTGAGCCAAACCCAACTAAACTTGGCATGACTCATCTATGGTCACCATGGGCCTGGCCAAGTGGACCCAACCCATGGTGAACTCGATTTGAGTCAAACCCATTAAATTAATACCCAAATGGGATAAAATCCATTTGGATGGGTTCTCCACCTCCTTACCCCATGACTACCTTGGCTCTTTCTGACAAGAGGACCATTGACCCAACCTAACCCAAGGTCGTTGGGCTCAACCTTTAGCCATGAGAGGGTGAGTTCACCCATGGCACCCCATTGGTCCACCTATGGAAGGTGGTACACCCCATGCTAGCCCGTGCCACTCACTTGGCCACTCAAGCACATCTACCTCAACAATCCCCTATCACCTCAGGCCACCTACCCCAGCCAAACGACTGCCAAAGGCTAAAACAATCTCAACCCTTGGTTCAGCTGGGGAGGAGGGTTTACTTCTCCCCAAGGATTAAAACTTCACTAAGACCTTCCTCAAAGCATTCCACACAGTCTGAGATATTTCCTCGAGCTCCCTGTGCACTCCACCGCCAGTGAGATTGTTGACCTCATTTTTAGAATGAGTTCTCAACCCCTTCATCTTAAGCTTAGGACTTCTCTTAGACTTTAAAAGTTCCTTAGTCTTAAGACACATCTAGTGATTAGGTGGACACTCAACCAAGCCCTAGAGATTTAAGAAGAGTTAGCCATAGGAATAGGTCATGCCTTTGGGGTGTTAGGAAAATTTCCTAACCTTAGCTTAAACCATTCCTCACTTTCCTTCTTTCAAGTCAAACTCCAAATTAATTCTATTTGATTTTCTCCAAATTCAAATCAACTCCATATGATTGAAATCCATGATTGAAATCTATATTGAAACCCATGATCAAAATCCATCAAAATTCTAAGTTCAAATTCCTAAGTCTTAATCCTCTTAAGGACTTAACCAAAATATGATAAACCAAATCAAATCTTTGAGATTTTCTCATAATTCATTTATATTCTCATTTATATTCACATATATAAATGAAATATAAATTCAAACCCATCAAATCAAACTCAAAATTCCAAATCAATTCATGAAATTTCTTAAGTTCTTAATTCTCCATTAATGGACTTAGCTCATCATGATCAAATCAATTCAAACTCATGGATTTTCTCAAACATTTATATTCACATATATAAATGAAATATAAATATAAATCAATCAAATCAAATCAAAAATTCCCCAATTTAAAATCTCCTTTAATTTTCCATTAATGGACTAGCCTAAAATCAATCAAAATCAAAATTTTCATAAAACCCATTTATATTCTCATTTATATTCACATATATAAATGAAATATAAATATAAATCAATCAAACCAAATTCAAAAATTCAAACTTACTCCAAATTTTCCTAAGTCCTTAAATCCTTCTAATGGACTTAGCCTAAATCATGATTAAACCACTTCAAATCCTTGAAATTTTTTCATGATCAATTTATATTCTCATTTATATTCACATATATAAATGAAATATAAATTCAAACAATCAAAACCAATTCCAAAATCAAACTCAAATCAACTCAAAATCAATCTTTCAAGTCAAAATCTTGAACTTAGCCAAATCACTTTCAAATCAAGCCAAACTCTTGATTTTCTCTCATGATTCAATCAACCTACAATCATGAGCTCATATAAATAAAAAACTTCAATCACTCAATCAAAACCTAGTTCAAAATCAAACCCAAAACTCCTTCATATTCTTCCTTTGAATATGAAATTGTCAAATGAACCAAAACCCATTTGACTTCAAATCACTTGTAAATGGATTTATATTTCAATCATAAGTCCATATACAAGTTCAATCAACTTCAAATCAAGCTTTGACCAAGCCATTTGACCCGCTTATGCTAACTTGACCCAAAATGATGTAAAGTACCCTTATGAGCTAAATTTTATCCTAACCAAATTGGATTAAACCAAACTCATCTTTGCCTCCCATCATGATCAACAATCATCATGGGATGATCAATCAACCAAATTGTGTCAAACCAAGTCAAACCTAAGGGTTGACCAAGTCAACACTAACCCAAAATGAAACTTAACATATAAAAAATTCCACCATAGGCCAAATTGATTGAAACCATTGATCTAAGTTCACTCATGACCTATGTTTGAACTTGACCAAAGCCAAAATTTTGAGCCCAACCTAGCTTGACTAGACCAACATGACCCAAAGGGGTCATGTTGAGCCAAATTTGAACTTAACCAAAATTGATTGGAAACAAAGATAAATCCACTCCATATGACTAACCTAACCTAAACCTACTGACCTAGGTCAAATGGTCAACTTGACCCATTTGACCTAAATGAAGTCATATGAGCCAAATTCAAAACTATACCAAATTGAATCAAACCAAAGCTACCAAAATATTTCAAATGGTCATATGAACTTGACCCAACCCTTGGTTTGACCCAATTTGACCTATTGGTCAACTTGACCCAAGTTGACCCATTTTGACCTAAATGGGTCAACATGAGCCAAACCCTATCAAATGAATTCCAAATCTCATGAAACTTGGCCAAACCTAGTTTCTCCACATACCCATATCCAAAGTAAAAAATAGCAAAATGACCATCCTACCCCTAGGCCATAGAACAAATTTTGGCTTAACCCCATGGGTAATTTGGTCATACCCTTCACATTCACTTGAGGCTTTCCTAAAAGCTCAAGGGGACCTGGGAGAGTGGTGCACCCAACCCAATGGGTTTTTAGCCCCATTGGTCAGACCAAACCCATGGGTCAAAATTGAAAATTCAAACTCCCTCTCAAATTCAAGCACATGGGAGGTTGGCAATCCACCCTTGGCTCAAACCACCATGTGCACATCTTAATATCAAACAACCACCCCATGATCAATTGATCAAAATGGCATTGTCGCATCGATCCTTCAAGGGGAGATATACTCCCCTAATTCAAATTTTTTACTTCGATTGAAGGGAACTAGCAATCATCGAGAGTATCCCAAGCTTCTTAGAGAGATTAAAAAGCCATTTCAATTTTCAAAGAGAAAATAGGGAGCTCAATCCATTCTCCTTCCACACTAATCCACTCTCTTTGCACTCTTATGACCAAGTCGAAGTCACCAAGTTCTTCAAGTTCCAAAGGGGGAGGATTAATTGGATCAAAGGTAAGCTAGCTAAGGAGGAGTTGGTCCATACATCAATCCACTCAACCTGCTCATACTCAACAGGCTTTGTCTCAACCGCACAAAAGCTTCTTGGGAATCGAGCACCTGATCACCTCCGAGGGATATGGATTTTGACCATTAAACTCAATGTGGTGGAGCTTTGTAAAAGAAATTTTCTCCCATGGATTTTTGACCATTGGATTTGCCGCTTTAGCTTTAGATGGTGTGTTGAGTTGATTTGAATCCATGCTGATAGCTTGATCTTCCCTTGATCATGGTTTCTTGATCAAGGGGAAGAACTGGAGATCTCGGCCATCCATCGCATTTTTAGATGGATGAGATAATGCATGTAAAAATTCCATTACTTATTTTAAAATTGGGAGATCTCGCCATCCGATCTTTGATCGAGGATCAAGCATGCGCCACCATTTGATGACAACTTAAGTAACCCCTCACGGCATGACGCGTGTAAAGCACAGCCGTCACACACATGCCGTGAGCTGATTAGTTAAAATGTTTAATTAATTCTAATTAAGGATCTTCAAAATTCATAACTCCTCTAAAAAATTTAGAAAATATGAAATAAAATCTATGGAAAGATAATTCAACCTAGAATATTTTAAAATTAATTTCAATGGTTTTGATTTTCTCTAAAGGGTTTTATTGGTTTATTTTGCTAATTACTAATTAAGCCATTATTTCCAAATTTCTGGGTATGTTTTGGGATGACTCCTCCCCTAATTTTCTTGGGATTTATTGAAATTTGATTTTCCCCTCCTTATAATTACTCATATTAATTAGGTATGATTAGTGATTTTAACCCATGATTAGGGTTGATTAAGGTCGATCCAAAAACTATTTTATGGAATATTTTGGGGCATTTCTAAGCTATTCCCTAAACCCCTTTCTCTCCTTAATCTCCTTAATATTCTAAAAAATTTTAACTTAATTAATCTACTTTGGGTAGATGCTTAGTGTTTAATAGCCTAAGTTCAATTAAGGAAATCAAAACCAATTCATGTGTAAAAGGGTGTTTTGAAATTACTTAAGCTAAACCCTTAGCTTAATTAACTTTTAATGAGCCAAATTGCATTAGGCCTTTCATTAAGGTGCAAAATTTAAATTCCTTGTGGTTTTATGTCATCTCATTGGCTCATAATTATTTAGTTAATTATTCTAAGGTGGTGTAATTAATTAAGTTACTTAATTCATACCTTAACCTAATTAATGCATAAAATGGATCTAATTATCTAAAAAAATTAAAAAAAATATCAAACACATGTGGGAATGGGTTAGGAATAGCAAACTCATCTCACCATTTCAAAATTAAATCAAACTTCAAACTAAACAAAAATCACTTTGAATTCACTTTGATTTATTTTAAACTTTCTTATTCCATAAGAATGTCTTTAGATTTAAGTGAAGTGAGTTTGACATACTTTCATTGCTTTGAATCTTTCCCAACATGTTAAATTTATGTCATGTGATTTCATGCATTCATATTTTTCAAATTCAAATTTTAAAATGAAATTGTTTACTTTATGTCAAATTTGCATGTGTTGGCTAAAGTAGAAATATGAATGGCTATTATCACTACTAAATCCAAATTATTTTCAAAACATATAAATCAAATACCAAATCTGAAAGTATGCTACTTATATTTTAATTATAAGTTTGCATGTGATAGATTATAAAGGTATGCTTAGCATAGGTTTCCTTTCTTTCTTATGTTAGCATAGTTTTGAATAGAATAAGATGTAGGGTTCATTTGAAAAGAACCCAACACTTACTTAATTCATATCCTATTCATCTCTATGCTAACCTAAGAAGGGTTACCTATACTTTGTAAAAATTGCATAAACAAAATGAATCCATTAAACAATTTTTGCATTCTCCATAATATGTTTGAGATACATATTTAATGAGGTTAGGGTTTTAAGTAGCCCTAAGTAGGTCTTGTACACCTCCTCTGGTTAACAATGGCTTGACTCACTTATGCCTCTTCTTACTTTCATGTGTAAAATTTGGATAAGGAAAACCTTTCTACTTAAGAAAATCATGCATTCAACTTCTAAATTTTCTTAAATGGATTACTTAGCATGCATCATAAAGTGTGTTAAATACTCATTTGTATGTATAGATATGCTTAGTCCATCCATATGCATGTTATATATGTTGGGAAAGAAATGAAGTAATGTGTGTTATGTGAATTTTGATTCATTTTATTTAATCTTAAAATGCCTTTCTTTTGAATAGGTTTGTTTAGAGTTTATCTAAACTTAGATTAATTAAAAGATTTAATCAAAACATTCACCTAAATAACTAAAATGTGAATCTACTTTAGAAATTACTTAGGTTAGGAAGGAAAGAGAAGTTCTCTTCTCTTCCTCTTCATAACTTAGTAATTAATTGTAGATCCACTTAAACCAAATCAAAACATGAAATAAAATCAACCCAAAATAATTAAACAACTTAAATGAAATCCTCTAAGTTGAACATGTTCTTCACACTTAGAAAATTTGAACCTAAAGCCATAGCTAAGCATACCACACAACCTTCAAAGCACACATAGTCAAGTCACCACTTCTAGCTTTAGGTTAGGTCGGTGCATGGTTTGATATTTGTTTTATTTTGTGATATATGTTTTAGACTAGATGTTAGGATGTATGCTCGTAGAATAAATGGTAGGATGTTCTTAGTCTAACTATTCTTTTATGCAAGTGATTATGCTTAAAGGGTGCTATCATAAATAGAAATATAAATGCTTTTGCTTGTAGGTGCTTTATGCCCCTAAGCATAATCCATAGTGGGACTTAGTCACCCATGTGTGGGTGATAAGTCCAATATACATGCTTGGGATTTGTGTGGTTTTTAGCTAACCTTTATTTTAGTGTTAGTTAGATTTTCATTTTTCCTTTTCATGTATAAGTGCAATTAGATTTTGGAATGATTATTATGGGGATTAGGATGAGCATTGGTCATAAGATCTTATCTTATGCACCATGTGAAGCCTTGGAGCATCTACCATCCAACCATCCAAAAGAAGGAACCAAAGAAGAAAAGAAAAAAGAAAGAAGAAAGAAGAATAAAGCTTGAAGACCCCCATAACAGTGAATTACTTGCTTAATTGTAATTTAATTCATTTGTAATCCGGGTTGTATAAGGGTAGAGCTTACCCACATTTGATATTTTCTTTTGTGGTGGTGCCACCACAATGACCTTTATTCTTTTTGATTAGCTTTATAAATTGATTGATGATTTGTTTAGCTTTTGCATTAAGTGGCATGCTTTTCCTAGTTTCTTCCTTTTTATGTATGGCCTGATGTGGATTAGGCTCTTTAGGAAAAATAAATTTTTACCCAACTTAACAACTCAAAATAAAATTAAACAACTCATATCCTCACCTAAAGCTTAGGATTAAAATCAAGATAAAAGAATTAGTAACCCCTTAACTGGATGAGCATTTCTTTATAATATCATGCATAAAATGATTCTTATTTCACTCTTGATTGGAGGGCTTCCATCTTTTGCCAGAGAACTTTGGCTTGACCTATGAGAGCCATGGTGAAAACTCACCTCCTCCTTCACCGATTTTGGCCAATAACTTCTTTCTCATGCATTAGTCATATGAATCCTATTAGCTGAGTCAAAATAATTGTCCAAAATAAAAATAAAATGAAATTTGAACATTAGATTTAGGTCATTTGAAGCATCCCTTTACATGATCTAGTCTCTTTAGGGAGTGAGTTTAAGGACTTAGTCTCTTCTAAATAAATAATACCTAGCTATCTTGCATAAGCATAAAGACTTGCCTACATGTATTTAAAATCATAGAGGAGTTAGTTGTGGCCACCCAGAAGTCCAAGCGTGGTTTTGTCCTCTCTTGTGGAGGCAAACCACCCATTTTGCCTTAGATTTAAAGCTCCCTAGATTTAGTATGAGGTTGCTTCTCCCCTTGTGGGCCATAAGTAATTCTCACCTCTAGGCATTTCTTAATCTTGTGTTAAGGAATCATAAGTCCTAAATTTCTAATGAAAAATTCAACTCAAACAAACTAAATCAATTTCAAAATGTAAAGCCCAACTATAGGATAGTTTGAGATGCTTCTAGCATCATGAGCATCTCTACTCTTCCATTTTGGCTTGATAATAACTCCCCTTTTGATCAATCCCGTTTGATCTTACAAAAAATAAACCAATCAATTGATAGTCCTTCCTATTGAAATCTTCAAAGACAACGATCATTTACCTTAATCGAGAGTTTTCTAAGGAATCCCATTCCTTAGATATAATTAACTATGGGCTTGCCTGTAGGGAACTTAATGAACTTTAAAATAAACCTGCTTTACTTTTCATGTAAAGTAGGGGAAGAATCTCTAGTACATATGCATCATCCTTAGAGTCCTTATTGAGGTGATTAGGTCCATTAAAGGGTAGTGACTTCTTTGAGATAGTACACTATTCCTTGATGATGTACATCACAATAATAACATCTCTATCTGCATGGCATCCTAAAAGATGAATTTTATAGTCTGCCTCTTTCTTTCTCCCATAGATTTGAAGGTGACCCCTTATAGAAATTTTTTCACCACAGATTTTTCTGCACTGATGGTTCCTCTCTCCATCTTTGGTAAATGATCATTGTCTTTGAGTATCGATAGTGGGTTTGTACTTTGGTATGAATCCAAGACTATCCTTCTTTCCGCTGACACTTAGCTCATTTTATTCTTGAGTTGAGTTAGCCAACATCTTTAGGTTTTAGGACCACATTCCTTGTTGGTCTTAAAACCCCTGTTGGGTTTTCCAATGGGTAAAATGAAAATATCTAAATAAAAGAGAAAACATTTTAAAGACTTCCTCCTTATCATTTTCATGATAAGGAAAGGTTCATCCTAAAATATTAAATCTTCTATAAAGAACTTTGCTTTTCAAAAGCACCTTTTAAAAAAATGCACTTAATAAAATATTTTCCACTTTTGTCACTCATTTAACAATTCCCATAATTATTACATGTAGGATTTTCAAAAATAAAACTAATACATTTTCCAAAAGCACAAATGAACATCTTCTTTCAATTCATTTGATGAAGATTCATTTTCAAAATAAAATAAAATGAACACATATTTCTATTCAAAATCAAAAATAAAGTTCATAAACAAAAGTTTTCAAAAGCACACATGAATTTTTCTATTCAATACACTCACACTTATTGAATGGAAAGTTCATTTAAACAAAAATTAATTTTCAAAAGCACACATGAATCTTTTTATTCAATACACTCACACTTATTGAATGGAAAGTTCATTTGTAAACAAAATTAAATAAAAAACATATATAAACACCTTCATTTAATATACTCAAATTTATTAAATGAAGATTTCATTCCCAACTAAAAATAAATATCATTTAGGAAATCCCACTTGAACATATCTCACATATGTTTTAAGTTGGAATTCCTCTCTTTCAAAAAAAGCAACAATCACACAATAAAAGAAAAAATTTCATATTTCAAAAATAAGATTGATCTCCATTCTACATACCTTAAATTTGTTGAATGGAAGTCTCTTTTCAAAACATTAAAATCAACAATCATATTTCAAAATTTTCAAAACATTTTGGAACTTCATTTAGCAATCAAATTAAGTAAAGTTTTCAAATCCAAAATCAAAATCAACAATCATTTCAAAATTTTCAAACACATTTGGAACTTCATTTAACATACCCAAATTTGAAAGTGAAGTCTCCAAATAAAAAAATTCAAAATTTTCAAACACATTTGGAACTTCATTTAACATACGCAAGTTTGTTAAGTGAAATCTCCAAATTCAAAATCAAAATTTAAACACTTTTGAACTTCATTTAACATACCAAATTTGTTAAAGTTCCAAATAAAAAATCAAAATTTTCAAACACATTTGGAACTTCATTTAACATACCCAAATTTGTTAAGTGAAGTCTCCAAATCAAAAAAAAAAAAAATTTTCAAACACATTTGGAACTTCATTTAGCATACAAATTTGTTAAGTGAAGTTTCCAAATCCAAAATCAAACATTTTCAAACATATTTTGAACTTCATCATCATACTCAAATTTAAGTGAAGTTTCCAAAGTCAAAACAAAATTTTCAAACACCTTTGGAACTTCTTCCTTAGCATACCAAATTTGCTAAGAAAGTTTCCATTTTCAAAACCAAAAATGAAATCAAAATTTTGAACACACCATTTGGAATTTCATTTAGCATACTCAAATTTGCTAAATGAAATTTCCATTTCATAAAAAGTGGACTTCATCTTTAGCATACCAAATTTGCTAAAGTTGTCTCACTTTCAAAATAAATCAAAACAAAATGAAACACTTAGATTTCATACCAAATTTGCTAAGGATCCTACCTTTTCAAAAAAAAAAAAAATCAAAACAAATGAAACAGTTAGGATTTTCTTAGCATAAAATTTGCTAAGAATCCTATTTTCAAAAATCAAACAAAACACACTTGATTCTTCACTTAGCATACCTAAATTTGCTAAGTAAGAATTCCAAATTTTCAAAATCAAAATAAAATTCACAAAAAAGAAACAATCATTCTCAAACACTTCACTTAGTAGACCTAAATTTGCTAAGTAAGTGAAATTTCAAAATAATAAAAAAAACAAACAAACAAAATCATTTAACCCTTACTTTAACATACCCAAATTTGTCAAAGGAAAGGGTCCTCAAATCAAAATTAAAAATTCAAATTCAAAACAAAAAAGAACCTATGGAAGCATCCTTATCAAATTTTTGAATCCATATTTCAACATACTTAAATTTGTTGAAGTTTGGATTCATATTCAAAATTTCTCTTTTAGTCAATCTTCTCAAATCCATTTGAACCCCACTTAACACTTCCAAGTTGTTGGATGTGGGTTCAAATTTTCAAATTCAAAATTCAAAATCTATGGAGATAGAAATCTGATACAAGTTCATTTCTCATTGCAGATTCTTTACTAGAGTGAGTTAGTTTCGCCTATTACCATTTTGAAATGGTCAGTTCTCAAATTTGTCTTTACCTTCCCCATGGTATGGATCTAGCTTTAGATCAGGCTAACTTCCCTTGGACCATACCCACCTGATTCACTTTGGGGGATTTGAGGGAGCCAGGATCACTTGTGAGGGCATTCCCCACCACAAGAAGACCAAGGTGACCGGGCGTAAGTCGGTCATCGATAGACTTACCTTATGACATGTCTCTCCTCACTAAGAGGAAAGTAGGTTACCACTTGTTGTTATAGTGCAGTGATCACAGTATGTGTTGTCCCGAGTTGCTCATGTTGCCCCAGGCAAGACCTACCATCTCACCTCTAAGGGTAAGGCTCCTAATTTGGGCTTGCCTCCCCATACATTTGAGTGGGTCTCACTCCTCCCATCCTCTGCACCCAGTAGGAACAAGAACCAGATGATCAAATTGTTCCACACTGATAGCTAGAGCTAGAGAGGAATCACCATGGATGAGTCTCCCATCATCACTTCACCACCGGTTATAGAAAACCACCCATCCTCTCTGATTAGACAGAGGATGTTAGAGGATCTCATCACCTCCTCTAGTGGTGCACTTACCAAAGTTTCTAGGAGTAGAGGTCACCCCTCTGATGCTGTAGGAGCATACTGCTGAGTCCGACTCGCTTGATCTGATCTATCTCAGTAGGAGGTAGATTTGTCAGAAGAGGGCCCATGAGGCCCATATATCCCACATTACTAGAGAGAATGAGGTTCACTGCCACCACTTCGCTTTGATTGATTTTCCATCTCGACGCTACCGCGCACCATACCGATAGTATCTTCTCATTAGGACTAGCCACCATAGAGGTAGTTCATGAGAGTCGTCTCCACCACGCTTCTACCCCTCACCATCACACAAGTTATCATTCCATCTAAGGCCATGAAGGCCACATCCGGGAAAAAGCACCTTGATGATCCGCCAAGGGATCCTCCCTCCTACACCACCATGGTGAAGCTCTCTGCAACCTTCCGCCTAGTGGTGAAAGGAGTGGGAGACAAGCATCGGTGTCCTTCACCAACTCGCATACATGTGGAGATGGTGAAGTTACAGATATTCTAGATGATAGTCAGTTAAAGTGGTAGAGGAACATCCTAGGATTACCCCTCTTATAGCATAGCGAGTATCATTCATCTAGTGAGTACATCCACAGGATTGACTCTCCGATAGCAAGGTCTGCCTCTGCAAGTGATCACACCGTCACCTAAAGCTTTTGTACCTACAGTTAGATCATTCCTTAGATGAGATAGTTGCACATTATTTCATGGAGAAGAAGGAGATGGGTATGGTCGATGAAGAGAGAGAGAGTCGCCGATCCCAATGAAGATGACTTGATGGGATTCACTGAGTATGCATGGTCACTAGAGGATCTCTTCTTGGGGAACAATAGCCATGGAAGGTGATGAGGTTGAGAGGACACATAGAATCAGCCCAACACCTCAACAGTTAAGGAGAAGGATGAGATTGATAGGATGGCACATCAATAGGACTTATTAGCAAGAAGTGTCGTGCTTCTAAACAAGCCCCTAGTTCATCCTATTACATGTCGCCCGAGTTAGTGCATGTCTTGGACCCATCCAAGACTCTACCTCCATTGAGCAAGCACTAGCCTATGTAAGGTAGTGGAAAGTACCTCCATACAAGAAAAAGATATAAATCATGGTTGAGCAACAAGTGAAGGAAGCTTTGGCTCAAGCCCTGGGAGGATCATCGGTTCCAAAGGGTAGACCCTACCTAGAGGAATTTTATCTATCCCAAGGGTTTCATGCCTCCTTCCTTCAAAAGCTTTGATGGGTGGAAAACTGAGGCAACACATACACATTTAGTTATTGCAACATGGTGGCATTTTGTTTTTCTCTTTTTTATTAAGAGCCTAGTGGTATTGCTTTTGATTGTATGATGAATTGCCCAATGGTTCAAGAAAAGATATTTCGAAGTTAGAGTAACTCTTTCATCAAGAGATTTGAGCTCAGAAAAGGTTACTATAGTGATCTTGTTGTAGCACAACAACACTAGTGAGTCACTTGTTGATTATATTCTCATGATAACGAGTATGAAGTGTGAACCGCAATGTCAACAACATGCCATTGAGATTCTCTTGAAGAATATCCATGGCCTATCTTCATGCTTAAGGGCTTCACTATCAAGACATTTGAGAAGCTAATCAACAAGGCTAGTCTACAAGGAGAGGCCAAATAGTTGCCTTTTCAAGATCGCTTGCAAGCAAAAATCCCAAAGGTCTATGAAAAAAAGCGAGGTGAGGGGAAGCACCAGCTAGAGATCGTCAAGAGACCATGACCTAGTAGCCCTCCACCTCCTTTTCCACCACCCAGCAACCCTACCGCCTCCACCATAGCCTCCAGCCCACCCTCACCATACCACTAGAAGGCATGCATATCCGCCGCTGGTAGCTATGGTCCACCTACTTTTAGATAAGTTAAACAAACCTTATTCTTTTAAGAGGGAGGTAATCGAAAATCTTTAAGAATCTCTTAAAGAAACTTGATTTTCAGCTACCAAGCCTAGAGACGGAGGAAGTAGGCAAAAGTCATGATCCAAACTTTGCCCTTACCACCATATGCTAGGCCATGTTTTGGAGGATTGCTTCACATTCAAGGACTGGCTTGAACATAGTTTCAAGATCGTAGTTATCCCAAAGGAATACCTTATGGAATAGCCTTCTAGTTCCATTAAGGTAATCCTTGGGGATACATGTGATCCTACCAAAACCAAAGAAGGTTGGGACATCTTTTTATCTAAAACCTCAAAGAAAATTATGAAGATCAAGAAGCTTTCTTGGTTCTGTCACTCAAACCTCAACACCAAGGAAGGTTTGCAAGTTGCCAACTCTAGAAAGTGGAGCTCAAAGAGATGTCAGTGATACCCCAAGATAGCCACCCATCCTCTCCAAATTTCTCAGCAGCTTTCACACTGACTTCTTCCATTTCTAGCTCTTCTATTTCTTCTACTAGAACTCTTGTATCGTGGATAAGGGCATCAAATCCCTTACTCCACTCACTCTACTTGACTTCTACTTTGTACCTCCAAATAATTCCAAGAAATTGAAGAATAAAGCTAGTTTGAATTATGTATCTTAATGGGTTATCTTCTTCTATTCCTAATGATAACTCTTCAAGTCTAACTATAATATTTGATCTTCTCTTGATTCGTGAGTTGGACTTTCAACTCTAAATACTATGGGTTCACCTCTTGAGATAGACTTGGAATCATCCCATTGAGTCCCATAGAGAAGCTAGGTGAGTGCGTGTAGAACCTTCCACCACCTTGCCTCAAGAGATTACCAAGTCAACCTCCATAGTGGCAAGGTTCTACCTCCTAGGGCACCTCAAGATAGGGAAACAAGTCATTGGCACTGAAGATCGATAATCCCTTCCATAGGATGCTCCACCCTTGGATATGCTTGTGGAAGATCAGCTAAAGGTGGACCACAACATCCGTTCTCATCTAAGAAAGTTTCCATCTAAGCTAAGCATATATGATGCCCTTGTCTTATCCAAAGAGATGAGGGAATCACTAATCAAGGCCCTCCTTGATCCTAAATATGCTTAGCTCAGCTGACCGCTATAGGTGAGGAAGCACATTATGCAAAAGAAGCTCGGATCACCTTCATAGATGAAGACCTTCTTCTGGGGACTTGGAGCACAACCATCCCCTACACATTTGACATGGACAGTTCTCACTGCCAGGTTCTCATGGATTTAGTGCATGAACATTATGAGTCTAAAGACCCTTGCCTATTTGAAGATCGACATCTCTACACTCGAGGAGATAGATGATTGAGAGGATTCAATGATCAAGGTGAGCTTTAGGTTCTATAGTGTTACCTTTGGAGATAGGTGACTAAAGATCAAGCCAAGTTCTACATCATTGAAAATACTTCATTCACCTTTGCTTGGTAGGCCTTGGATACATCGTAACAAGATCATTCCATCCTCCCTTCATCGTGCATCAAGTTCAAAAAAGATGGAATTGAATACCAATGGGGATGAAAAGCCATTTTAGAGAGGTTGAGATTTATGAGGATGACCTACTATCTTCAAAACACCCTTTCTCATGAACTTGGACAAAATTCAAATGCAAAAAGCAAAAGAAAATGAAGAAAAAGAAAAGATAAAAGAAAATGAAAAGAAAAATAAAAGTCCAAGTGAACAAGAAAGGGGAATTGAAGAAGAAATAGATCAACATATCACATTCCACCCACAGTTCATTCCATCATATGGACATGTGGGTAGATGGCTCAACCTCCACCTGCAGGCAGGCGAAAATAGAAGTTCTAGAGGTGGGAGACCGCCTTCAGCCAATAGAGGTCATGTTCCAGTTCATAGAGTACCCCTACTATTCACATAGACTTGGAATCCAGCTGAGGATGAGTCTAATGTGATTAGTATACCAGCCAACCCCTCTCGGGTTCCATTGGAGGTGACTTTGATCCACAAAGATCCAAGCCTCCAAGCAAAGCAAAGTATTCAAATCGGTTTATGTGAAACTATTAGGGTTGGGAACCTTAGCTCTTACCTCACTTACATCTAAAGTTGAAGGTTTAGTAGTTAAGAAGTCCCTAAGTCTTCCAGACATGAAGTAGAAGTTCTTTTGGGATCATCCTCCTCAAGCCCCTAAAGTTGATGTAGAGCTTGAGGAAGATACTTTTAAAGAATTAATGGAATTACCTTTTGACTTTTACTCACCTGTTCAAAATCTTATACAAAGGTTTAGTTCCTCACACATGGTCCAAGCATGTCAATATTTTGAAAAGCTATGGAACAATAGGTAGGGAAGCACAATCAAGAGTAGACTAGGATTACTGGGTCCGGATGATGAAGATTATTGCCTAGTTGTTACCAACCATTTGAGAATCTGATAGTTCTTCTCACATCCCCAACTCTTATGAGAATGTGTGTTTAGAAACTTTAGATGATCGATGATCTCCAAGTCAAAGAGGCACCACCAATTTGAAGAGGAGATTCATTCAATAATAGACAAGCTTAAAGAAATCAACCTCGGGATAGAAAATCCTCACCGACATACATCGTTCATTGTAATGAAGAAGAAACCAATGACTTAGTATTGATTGAGTTTAAAGATTGCTTCAGCATGGAGTTATGAAGAAATGCCCAGATTATCTCATAGTAGTCCACAAGCTAGCAATAGATCCTAATGTTACCCCTATTAAGCAAGCTCCTAGATGCATGCGATTAGAAATTGAAAATAGGTCATTTCTAAAGTCAAGAAATTGATCGATGCTGGTTTCATCAGGGAAGAAAAATATCCTACCTAGTTAGCTAGTCATCTTAAGAAGAAGAATGGCCAAATTCACATTGCATCAATTTTAGGGACTTAAACAAGGCATGTCCTAAGGATGAGTTTCCTTCCTATATTAATGGTGGACATTGCCTCATCTCATGCAGCCTTCTCTTTCATGGATGGGTCATCTGGCTATAACCAAATCAAGATGTCTCCTGAAGATGAAAGAAACACTACTTTTCAAACCCCGATCAAAATCTTCTGTTATAGGGTCATGCCTTTCCTTAAAAATGCTGGTGCTACATACCAATAGGCCATGACTCAGATCTTCAATGAACTCATCCATCATTAGTTGAGTGTTGATGATCTAGTAGTCAAGAAAGAGAAAAGGAAGACCACCTCTTTGACTTGAGAGTAGTTTTCAAGATAAGATAATATAACCTCAAAATGAATCAAGTGTGCATTGAGTGCTTGAAATTGGTTTGTTGTCACACCGGGAATAGAAATAGATCCTAAAAGATTAAAGCTATCTTAGAAATGCCACCTCCTAAGAGTTTAACTCGATCCTTTCAAGGATGGTCGTATCTAAGATGCTTTATCTCAAACCTATCGTGGAGATGCAAGCCATTCTCAATACTTGTCAAAAGGATGCCAAGTTCAAGTGGATGATATAACATGCCTTCAAAGACATCAAAGAGTACTTGGTGAAGTCCGCCTAAACCTATCCTAGCACCATCATTTTATGCTGCATTGGATGACTCTCTCTATTGGCCCAAGCCAATGATGAAGGGAAGGAGAGCACTCTACTACCTCAATCATCTCGATCTGAGAAACTATCCACCTATTGAGAAACATTACCTAGCTTTGATCTTTGCATCCCAAAAGCTACTACATATATGCTTTCATAAGGTGAACTTGATCTCTAACCAATCCACTATATCTCATGACACACCGCTTTGATGTTTGGCTCATTGGTCCATGATTCTCTCACATTGATATCACATTTGTACCCTTCCATGGTAAAAGGAGCACTAGTGATTTCTTAGCAACCCACTTCTACCGATCCACTTAGTGATGATCTCCTCGATGAACAAATCATGAACTTAGGGGAGGCCGGCAACCATCGATGGGAGATGTATTTTGATGGTGCTGCTTTTTTCTTAAAGGTGAAGCACCATGATCTATTCTCCCGAAAGGGGGAATAGTTCTTCTAACTCAAACTAATGTGATGAGATTCTCATACTATCTTTCCGCACCTAACAACAATGAGTATGAGGCTTTGATTGTCGTAGTTAGCCATCACTATATGTCAAGAGCATCAACATCTTTGGGATTCTCGTTGGTCATCAACCGATGGGTCCTACTGTTCTCAAACCCAAGCTTCATCATTACTAGAGTATACCATGAAGTTGGCCATTCTCAAAGTCACCATCTACAAGGTTCCTCGAAAGTAGAATGCAGAGTAGATGCTTGGCCAAACTTGCCAAAGAGTTGGCATGTCCAAGATGAGTCCATTTCAAGGGTCCAAAATAGACAAGTCTATCCCTTATTCTTGAACTCATCGAGAGACTTTCTCTTGAAGGGGAGGTTGTTGTTGCCAAAAAATGGACAAGGAGCTGATTGGAGGCAACCATTCATAGATTACTTGAACACAAACTACCTCAAGAGAAATCACAAGCCCATCAAATAGAGCTCTCTATGCTTGTTGATGGCACCGTCACGCCCTTTGACCAAATGGTTATTGTTATTTAGACAAACATGAAGCCCATGGCATTATAACTGAGGTACACTCAGGTCTATGTGGAGCTCATCAATCTGTCCAAGATGAAGATGAAGATCAAAAGACTTGGATACTACTGGCCTTCGATGATCACAGATTGCATGGATGTAGCTAGGAGATGCCATCGTTGTCGGCATGGTGGTCCTCCACCAACCACCCAACATTCTACACCCTACATTGGCTTCATGGCCATTTGAGTGTTACCAACATTGTAGGTCCGATACCCTCCTTCTTCCAAGGGCATCGATTCATCTTAGCCACCACTACTTTTCCAAGTGGGTGAAGCCATCCCACTCGAGAGGTCAACTCACCATGTGCTTCAATTTTTTGAACCATATCATATAGGTTTGCCTCATGAATTATATCGATAATGGTACCGCATTCAAAAGCATGAAGATCAAGCTTTAAAGACATATAGATTGGAGATACTCCACCATCTACTACCCTAGAGCAATGGCTTAGTAAGCATTCAACAAAACTCTCATCCAGATACTAAAGAAGACTCTTGATGATAACAAAAAATGATGAACAAGTAGTTGAAGCTTGTGGGCCTACCACATACCAACTCCAACTCACCCCATTTTCTTAGTGTATGGGGTCAAGCCATTCTTCCTTTAGTTCATCACTAAGGATAGCATTGTAACAAGATCATCAAAGAATGCTAGAAGTTTAAGGTTTGGAGGAGAGTCACGGGGCAGTAAAACCTCAAGTTGTAGGCCAAAATGATTCAAGCTCACAACAAGCTGGGTCCCTAGGTCTTTCAGTAGAGAACTTGTGTTAGTCCTAAGGAGACCAATTGTTGCCCAAAAGATGGGAGGCAAGTTTGAACCCACTTGGGAAGGCCCTATCATAGAGAAGGCCTACCAAGGAGGATCTTATTATTGATTGTAAAGGGAACCCAATGCTTCCAATTAATGGGCTCTATCTAAAGAAATATTACCCATGAAATAAATCATGTTTGAAAATAATCATTAATAAAAGAATAAAAATTTGATTCCATTCATCAAATCTTCTTCTTTCAAGTGTTATTTGCTTGTCTTGAATCGCGATGTTTAGGGTAGTGTAAGAGTCCCCTGGCATCCTATCCCTCTTTCATAACACAAACACAATCCCATGCTATTAGAATAGGTGTAAGAGAACCCAAGAGGCATCCTATTTTGATTAGCATTTAAGATAGGTGTGAGAGAACCCACATCCTTTCTAGTGGAATCTTTGCCATCCATCATGGCATCATTTCATCAAACCCTGTTTAAGGTAGGTGTAAGAGTCCCCAGGCATCCTATTCCTTTAACACATGCACAATAAACACAAATCTTTATCTCAAGCTATTTTGATGTGGGAGCAAGCCTGGCACTCACTCATTAGCACTCTAGGTCGGTCACATGCTACCTGCAAGTATGTCACCCCAGTGGTCTTTTTGGAGATGTGAGTCCCCATGCTTTCTTCCTTGATCATTGCAAACCAATGAGCCTTGTTAGTATGGTATTCACCCTAATAGAGCTACCTCATGTTGACTGCTTAAGAAGATGTGAGTCCCCATGCTTTCTTCTTGAACTAGCCATCATGTCTAACTAGGTCAATATTTGAGGTTTAGGATAAGTCCCCAGAGGCTCCTTTCCTCTTGACTACTTTTTGAGTTGATATAAGTCCCCGTGGCCACCTCAAGAGTCCCCAGTCGACATCGAAAGAAGTGACTATCCCGAATCGCCATGAGGATGTGAGTCTGCTTTCTTCAGTTGATTGTTGCAAACCAATGGGCACCTTAGGTTGGTTGATGTTACTATGTCGACATGACTCACCCATGAGTACACCACTCTTGCATATATGAGTCCCCTGCTTTCTCCTTGAGTTGGACAATACCTATATATGACTAGCCATGTCATTTCTCGGGATTAAGCCTTATGCCCCATCCCTATGGGCACTCTATTTGGATCAAACCCCCATTTAGACACCACAGTTACTTTTGGATTGGACATTCCCCTTTCCTAGTAGCCACCTGGTTGGAGAATTTGTTCAGGGATGCAGATTCTCCTTGGTTAAAGAATCAGATAAGATATAAGCTCCTTCTCGCTTTGATCCCTCAAACTAATTCCATGATAACAAACAAAACAAATAAAATTAATTCAGCAATTAGAATTCAAGCCCCAACAAAAGCATCCTATCTTTAAAGGTCAAAACTCCCTAGAATAATTGAGCCGAGATAAACCAAAAATTTATCTCATTATAGTCTTCATCTTTGAAAGATGACTATGATGCATTCTTTAGCAGATGATCAGTGCCCTAGTTTGATCACCCAAGACCTTTTCTTGGAAGATGTGAGTCCTCAGCTTTCTTCCCTTCAATTGATCATTGTAAACCAAAAGGCACTCCTTGGTTGGATAGTTCTCCCATGAAGCTACCCCCTTTGGTTTAAAAGAGATAGTGTAGGCTTCTATAAGCTCCTTCGTGATCCATCAAACCAATGGAATCCATCAAAATAAAATGAAATTAATCTTGTTATCCGAGCGATTAACCCCCAGTCACTCAATACTCTTAGGTTTGATTTGTTGCCCAAAGAACCAATCAAATGGTTTTCTTAGAAGATGTGAGTCTTTCTTAAGACTTGACCATTGTATACCAAAGGCATTTCTTGTTGGATAGTCCCACCTTGTGGTTGGTAGACTCCTTTTGATAAATCTGGTTAGGTCTAGCTTCCATGGCCCTACTCCATCATCAAAACCTATGGGATCCATCAATCAAAATAAACAAATCTAAAATGAAATCAATCTTGACTATCTTGATCTAAGTCTCCCAATGGCATTCACTCAATAGTCGCTGGGTTCAAAATCTTGCCTTACCAATAGACCCCAAAGAACTGTCTTACTTTGGAGGATGTAAGTCTACGCTTTCTTCCTATACATGCATAAAGGCATCCCTTTGGTTGGCTAGTCCTATTATGTGCTTAGTAGACTACCCCTTTGGATTGGTAAATCTGAGTTAGGTCTTAGCCTCCATGGCTCCTACTTAGTGCAACCCATCACAAACCAATAGGGTTCATCTAAAAATTCAAACCTAACAAAAATTAAAACAAATTCAACCCTCTTCCCTAGTGGAACAAATCAAATCTTTTCTCCTGAGATTCAATCAAATCAAACCTTTCATCCCCTTGGATGACTTGAACGCTTCCCTAGTGGAAGGTTCACACTCTATCCCTTAGTGGATTCTTCCCTCTCTTATGTCTTGGACATAAGTAGAGCCACATTGCACTAAGCTGGATTCTTTCTTTCCTTGGGAAGGATAGATTGTTTTATTAGTGCTTGTGATCTCTGTGTTGTTGATCATTTCTCAACCACGTGCGGTGTTCCTTGTCACACACCACCTATTGGGCCCTTTGTTGACCTCATTTTAGAATGAGCTCTCAACCCCTCCATCTTAGCATTCCTCTTAGACTTTAAGAGTTCCTTAGTCTTAAGACACATCTAGTGATTAGGTGGACACTCAACCTAGCCCCTAGAGACTTAGAAGAGTTAGCCATAGGAATAGGTCATGCCTTAGGGGTTAGGAAAATTCTACCCTTAGCTTAAACCATTCCTCACTTTCCTTCTTTCAAGTCAAACCAAATCAATTCTATTTGATTTTCTCCAAACTCAAATCAACTCCATATGATTGAAATCCATGATTGAAATCTATGATTGAAACCCATGATCAAAATCCATCAAAATTCTAAGTTCAAATTTCTAAGTCCTTAATTCTTAAGGACTTAACCAAAATCATGATCAAACCAAATTCAAATCTTTGAGATTTTCTCATAATTCATTTATATTCTCATTTATATTCACATATATAAATGAAATATAAATTCAAATCATAAATCAAACTTCAAATCAATTCATGAAATTTTCTTAAGTCCTTTAATTTTCCAAATGGACTTATCAAATCATGATCAATTCAAACTCATGGGATTTTCTCAAAACTCATTTATATTCACATATATAAATGAAATATAAATATAAATCAATCAAATCAAATCAAAATTAAATTCCAATTTAAAATTTTCTTAAGTCATTAATTTTCCATTAATGAACTTAGCCTAAACCATCATCAAATCATATCAAAGTCATTGGATTTTCTCAAAACCCATTTATATTGTCATTTATACTCACATAAATGAAATATAAATATAAATTAATCAAACCAATTTCAAAAAATTCAAACTTAAAATTTTCCTAAGTCCTTAAATCCTTCTTAATGGACTTAGCCAAATCATGATTAAACCACTTCAAATCCTTGAAATTTTCTCATGATCCATTTATATTCTCATTTATATTCACCTATATAAATGAAATATAAATTCAAACAATCAAAACCAATTCCAAAAATCAAACTCAAATCAACTCAAAATCCAGTCTAAGCCTTTCAAGTCAAAATCTTGAACTTTGCCAAATCAATTACAAATCAAGCCAAACCCTTGATTTTCTCAAATGATTCAATCAACCTTACAATCATGAGCTCATATATAAATCCAAACTTCAATCACAATCAAAACCTAAGTTCAAAATCAAACCAAAACCCTTTCATATTCTTCCTTTGAATATGAAATTGTCAAATGGATCAAAACCCATTTGACTTCAAACCACTTGTAAATGGATTTATATTTCAATCATGAGTCCATATACAAGATCAACCAACTTCAAATCAAGCTTTGACCAAGCCATTTGACCCACTTAGGCTCACTTGACCCAAAGTGACCTAAAGTACCCTTATGAGCCAAATTTTGATCCTAACCAAATTGGATTGAACCAAACTCATATATCCATCTCATCATGATCAACAATCATCATGGGATGATCAATCAATCAAATTGGGTCAAACCAAGTGAAACCTAAGGGTTGACCAAGTCAACACTTAACCCCAAAATGAAACCTAACATAGCCAAATTCCACTATAAACCATTAAAACCATTTGATGACCTAAGTTCACCTAGACTCCATTAAATTTGACCAAGCTAACATTTGGAGCTCAACCCAGCCTTGGCCTTGACCTCACCTAACCCGACCTGACCCAAATGATTGAACCAAACCAAAATTGATTGGAAACAAAGATACTAATCCACTCCATATGACTAACCTAACCTAGACCTACCTCAAATAGGTCAAATGGGTCAAATAGGTCAACTTGACCCATTTGACCTAAATGAAGTCATATGAGCCAAATCCAAAACTATACCAAATTGAATCAAACCAAAGCCACCAAAACATTTCAAATGGTCATATGAACTTGACCCAACCCTTGGTTTGACCCAATTTGACCTATTGGTCAACTTGATCTAAGTTGACCCATTTTGACCTAAATGGGTCAACATGAGCCAAACCCTATAAAATGAATTCCAAATCTCATGAAAATTGACCAAACCTAGTTCTCCACATACCCAACATATCCAAAGTGGAAAAATAGCAAAATGACCATTCTACTCCTAGGCCATAGAACAAATTTTGGCTTAATCCATGGGTAATTTGGTCATACCCTCTTCACATTCACTTGAGGCTTTCCTAAAAGCTCAAGGGGACCTAGTGGAGAGTGGTGCACCCAACCCAATGGGTTTGGATCAGCCCAATTGATCCCTAGACCAAACTCGACCATATGGGTCAAAATGCAAAATTCAAACTCCCTCTCAAACTCAAATTCAAGCACATGGGAGGTTGGCAATCCACTCCTTGGCTCAAACCAACCATATGCACACTCTTAACTCATCAAACAACCCTCCTATGATCAATTGGATCAAAATGGAAAGTGCATTGGCCATCGATCCTTCAAGGGGAGATATACTCCCCTAATTCAATTTAATTCACTCTTTGACAAGCTAAGAACCGGAATCATGAGAGTCCCAAGCTTCTAGAGGATTTTCTTTTTCATTGAAAATAGGGAGCTCAATCCATTCTTCAACTTTTCCACACTCAATCCACTCAATTCTTTTGCACCTAAGGTGACCAAGTCAAGCTCAAGTTCCCAAGTTCTAAAGGAAGGAGGATTGGATCAAAGCCACAAGCTAGCTAAGGAGGAGGTCCATACAAGATCCACTCAACCTCAAGTGCTCAAACAAGCTTCATCTCAACCGCATCTAAGCTTCTCAAGGAATCGAGCCGGTGATCACCTCAGAGGTATGGGATTTTTGACCATTAAACTCAATGTGGTGTGGAGCTTTATG
>CM038232.1:82022306-82095295 GCA_021442155.1 Cymbidium sinense | reverse complement strand
TAATGCTAGGATATATTGCTAGCTTATGAACAACGTCGGGAGATAATCTAGACATTTCTTCATAACTCCATGCAAGGTCTTTAAACTCATTCAATAGCCTTAAGTCATTGGTTTCTTCTTCATTGACAATGATGATATGTCGGTGAGGATTTTCTTCTCGAGGTTGATTTCTTTAAGCATCTATTGTTGAATGAATCTCCTCTTCAAATTTTTGGCGGTGCCTCTTTGACTTGGAGATCATCGGATCATCGAAGTTTCTAAACACACATTCTCATAAGAGTTGGGGATGTGTGAGAAGAACCTATCAATTCAAATGGTTGGTAACAGGCAATATTCATCATCGACTAGACCTACTGTACCAAATCCTAGTCTTGCTCTTGTTTGTGCTTCCCTGCTTGTATTGTTCCATAATTTTTAAAAATATTCTGATTTGTACTTGGACCAAGTGTGAGGAACTAAACCTTTCTGCACAAGATTTTGAATACAAGGCGAGTAAAAGTCAAAAGGTAATTCCATTAATTCTTTAAAAGTATCTTCCTCAAGTCCTACATTGAGCTATGGACTTGAAGATAATGAACCTAAAAAGAACTTCTTCTTCCTTGTATCACTGGAAGACTTAGGGACTCCCTTAACTATTAAACCTTCAACTTTCTGAGATGTAAGTGAGGTAAGAGCTAAGGTTCCCAATTGTTGCCTAATAGTTTCACATAAACTAGATTTGAATACTTTGCTTTGCTTGGAGGCCTAGTCTTCATCACTAGCTGGATCAAAAGTCACCTCCAATGGAACCCACTGAGAGGGGTTTACTAGTATACTAATCACATTAGACTTGTCCTTTGAGATTCCAAGTCTATGTGAATAGTAGGGTACTATGAATTGGAACATGACCTCTATTGGTGAGGCCAACTAGAGTCTTCCACCTTTGGGACTACCTCTCCTCTCACGGTGGAGGTTGAGCCATCCTACCCACATGTCCATATGATGGAATGAACTGTGGGTGGAATGTGATATGCAGATCCACTTCTTCTTCAATTCCCTTTCTTGCTCACTTGGACTTTTCTTTTTCTTTTCATTTTCTTTTATCTTTTCTTTTCTTTCATTTTCTTTTTCTTTTGCATTTGCATTTGAATTTTGTCCAAGTTCATGAGAAAGGGTATTTTGAGGAAGATAATAGGTTGCATCCTCATAAATCTCAACCTCTCTAGCGAGAATGGCTTTTCATCTCATTGACATGGTACTCAATTCCATCTTTTGAACTTGATGCAATGATGAAGGGAGGATGGAATGATCTTGTTTGATGTATCCAAGGCCTACCAAGAAATGAGTGAATGAAGTATTGAATCAATGATGTAGAACTTGGCTCTTCCACTCATCTCCAAGGTAACACTATAGAACCTAAAGCTCACCTTGATCATTGAATCTCTCAACATCATCATCTCCTCGGGAGTAGAGATGTCGATCTTCAAATAGGCAAGGGTCTTTAGACTCATAATGTTTTATTGATGCTGAATCCAGAGAACCTAGAGTCGAAACTGTCCATGTTGTAATGTATAGGGGTTGTGCTCCAAGTCCCCAGTAGAAGGTCTTCATGGTGAAGGTGATCCTTGGGCTTCTTTTGCATAGTGTGCTTCCTCACCTATAGCGTCATGAGCTAAGCATATTTTTAGGATCAAGGAGGGCCTTGATTAGTGATTCCCTCATCTCTTTGGATAAGACAAGGGCATCATATATGCTTAGCAGATGGCAACTTTCTAGATGAGAAAGGATGTTGTAGTCCACCTTGGTTGATCTTCACAAGCATATCCAAGGGTGGAGCATCCACGTGGAAGGGCTTCTCGATCTTGACAATGACTTGTTTCCCTCTATCTAGAGGTGTTTCCCTAGGAGGTAGAACTTTGCCACTACGGAGGTTGACTTCGATAATCTCTGGAGGTAAAGTGCTGGCAAGTTCTACCTACACTTCAATCTCACCTACAGTGTCTCCTATGGGACTCTTGAAATCGGATGATTCCAAGTCTATCTCAAGAGGTGAACCCATAGTATTCAGAGTTGGAAAGTCCAACTTTGAATCAGAAGGAGGAAGATCAGAATTATTATAGTTTATTAGACTTGAAGAGTTATCACTAGGAATAGAAGAAGATAACTCATTAGAAGAGACACAGATGTAATTCAAATTAGCTTTATTCTTCAATTTCTTGGAAGTATTTGGAGGTACAAAGTAGAAGTCAAGTAGAGTGAGTGAGTAAGGGATTTGATGCCCTTATCCACCGATACAAGAGTTCTACTAGAAATAGAAGAATAGCTAAAATGGAAGAAGTGTGTGGCTGAAGGTGGTGTCTGGACCTGTCGGTGGGCTATGCTAAAGGGCTATCGGTGACACATCTGCTGTTCTACTCTTGAGCTCCCACTTTCCTAGAGTTGGCACTGGAAACTTACAAACCTTCCTTGGTGTTGGAGGTTTGAGCTGACTTAGGCACCTGTAAGGAAAGCTTCTTGATCTTCTGGATTATTTTCTTAGAGGTTTTAGACAAAGAGATGTCCCAACCTTCTTTTATTTTGGTAGGATCACTAGTATCCCTGAGGATTACCCTAATGGAACGAAGGTTGTTCCACAAGGTATTCCTTTGGGATAATGACAATAATGGTCTTGAAACTATGTTCAAGCCAATCATTAAAAGTAAAGCAATCCTCCAAAATGTGGCCTAGCATACGGTGATAAGGGAAAAGTTTGGATCATAACTTTTGCCAACTTCCTCAGATCTCCTAGGCTCGGGTAGCTAAAAATCAGGTTTCTTTAAGAGATTCTTAAAGATTTTTCTAATTACCTCCCTCTTAAAAGAATAAGGTTTGTTTAACTTATCTAAAAAGTAGGTGGACCATAGCTACTGGCGAGATATGCATGTCATTGAGTGGTATGGCTAGGCGGTGGTTGTATTTATGGAGGCTTAGGTGGAGGCGGTATGGTTGCGGTGGTGAGGTGAGGTCATGGTCTCTGATCTCTAGGCGGTTGCTTCCCCACTCAACCCTTTCTTCTGCTCAGGTTTCTTATCATAAACCTTTTGGGATTTTTGCTTTGGCAACTGATCTGAAAAGGCAACTATTTGGCCTCTCCTTGTAGACTAGCCGCCTTGTTGATTAGCTTCTCAAATGTCTTTATGGTGAAGCCCTTAAGCATGAAGGGCAGCCATGGATATTCTTCAATAGAATCTCAATGGCATCTTTGTTAAGACTGTGGTTCACACTTCATACTCAGTTATGCCATCGAGAATATAATCAACAAGTGACTCATCGTGTATTGGGCTACAAGATCACTACTGTAACCTTTTCGAGCTCCAAAATATCTTGATGAAGAGTTGCTCTAACTCACAAATGTCTTAAGCCTTGGTAGTTCAACATACCAATCAAAAGGCAATACTAGGCTACTGATAAAGAGTCTAAAGAGTAAAGCATCGCTGCCACCTGCATTGCAACAACTGGCCCTGAAGTGAGCTATATGCTGCCTCAGATTCCCACTGCCATCAAAGCTCTTGAAGGAAGGAGGCACGAAACCCTTGGGATACTGGATAGCATCAAATTCCTCTGGGTAGGGTCTACCCTTTGGAACCGATGATCCTCCCCGGGCTTGAGCCAAGGCTTCCTTCACTTGCTGCTTTACCATGATTTTCAAATATTTTTCCTCTATGAAGGTACTGTCCACTACCTTTCTATACAGACTAATGCTACCTTGCTCAATGGGAGGTAGAGTCCTAATTGGATCTAAGACATGCACTAGTTGGTGACTCACATCGTGTGCTAGGATGAACTGGAAGGGCTTTTCTTCAAAAGCGCCTCTTGCTTCCAGTGTCACCAATTCAATCTATCAATCTATTCATCTTTGTACCTTAACTGAAGTCACAGGTGATGGGTTGATTCTGTGGTGTCTCCTTGATCAGCCTCATCTCCTTCCATGGCCTGCTACTCTCTAAGAAGAGAACCTCTAGTATCGATCATGTGTATGCCTACTGAATCCTCCATCAAGTCATCTTTGCTGGGATTGAAGCTGACTTTTTCTTCATTAAAACCATGCTTATCCTAAGATCTCCTTTTCTCCATAAAATAGTATGCAACTATCTCATTTAAGGATCGATCTAATGTTGCAGGTACAAAATACTTGGGTTGATTGGTGTGATCACTATCATGACCGAGAGACCACCTTGTTGAAGTTGGGAGTCAATCCATGCGGTATACTAGAAGAATGGTAATCTGATGCTATTACAATAGGGTAACAATCTAGGATGATCCTCACCCATGCCACTATCTAGAATATCCATAATAGTAGTCACCATCTCCACATCCAACTGAATGGGTGGAGTTGGTGAAGGAACAACCACGATGCTCCGGGGTCGCCACTCCTTTCGGACAACTACTACCTCAGAAGGTCGAGTAGGAGAGCTTGGCCCTACCATAATGGGTGGTGTAGGAGGAGTAGGATCCTTTGGCCATAGCTGGATCACCAATGGGATACATTTCTCCCTGGATGCGACCTTCATGGCCTTGGCTAGAATAGGTGATGTTGGGATGCAGCGGTGATGGAGGACATGGAGTAGAGCAGTGGGGTGGAGGCACCACCTACTCTTTATGTACAAGAGCTACTCTCCTATGATGGATGGTACCCATGAGAAAGATATTGTCGGTATGATCGTGCGCGTGCTGGAGCTCAAAGTCGAAGCGGCGGACAAGAACCTCCATCCCTCTCTGATGGTGATATGTGATGTATGGGCCTCATGGGTCCTCTCTTGTCGGATCTATCTCCCCACACTGTGAGGGATAAAAGATCATAAATCTAACTGAGCATTGTACTCTGAGCGTCCATATGCTCCGCCTACCTGGCAAAGAATAGGCGAAGCCAGCGTGCGACCTACTCCTATCTCTGCTGCACCATTAGAGGAGGTGATGACCGAATCCTCTTGACATCTTCTCTATCTAATTTTGAGAGAGGATGGAACTGGTTCTCCATAACTAGTGGTGATGTGATCATGGAGACTCATCATGGGCGACTGGTTGCTCCTAACTCTCTCTATCTGGTATGGAACTTGACCATACGGTTCTTATTTTGCCACTGAGTGTGAGTAGATGAGATGAGTGCGAGCTAGACCAATACTTAAATGTAGGGGAGGCAATCCCTAGAACTAGGGGAGCCTTACCCTTAAGGTATGATGGTAGCTAGCCCCGGGGCATGTGGGCAACTCGAGGATGAACTGCTGGGCTGTCTGCGGACTAAACTACTAAAGCTATGTGGCACTTTCTTGGTGAGGAAATCTCTCAATGAGGGTAAGTCTCCACGATGACTTGGTACCCTTTTTCCCTAATTGTTGTGAGGGGAATGCCCTCACAAGTAATCTTGGCTCCCTCAAAGCCATGACCAAAGTGGATCAAATGGGTATGATCCAAATGAGGAAGTCTGATCCAAGGTAGATCCATGATGAGGGAAGGTGAAGACAAATTTGTGATCTTGCCATTATCTTGACCGACAACTAAAACTGCTTGCGACTAGAGAATCTGCAATGAGAAATGAACTTGCATTAGTCTTCTGTTTCCATAGATTTTGAATTTTAGAGTTTTGAAAATTTGAACCCACATCCAACAACTTGAAAGTGTTAAGTGGGGTTCAAATGAATTTGAGAGATTGATTGAAAGAGGAATTTGAGTATGAATCAAACTTCAACAAATTTGAGTATGTTGAAATATGGATTCAAAATTTTGATAGATGCTTCCATAGGTTCATTTTGTTTTGATTTGAATTTTTTTTGATTTGAGGACCCTTTCCTTTAACAAATTTGGGTATGTTAAAGTAAGGTCAAATTGATTTTGTTTGTTTGAAGTTTTGGAATTTTCACTTAGCAAATTTAGGTATGCTAAGTAAAGTGAAAGTGATTGTTTCTTTTGAAAATTTTATTTTGTTTTGATTTTGGAAAATTTTGGAATTCTTACTTAGCAAATTTAGGTATGCTAAGTAAAGAATCCAAGTGTATTTTGTTTGATTTTGAAAATAGGATTCTTAGCAAATTTAAGTATGCTAAGAAAATCCTAAGTGTTTCATTTGTTTGAAAATTTTGATTTTTGAAAAGGGTAGGATTCTTTATCAAATTTGGTATGCTAAGGGGATCCCAAGTGTTTTGTTTTGTTTTGAAAATTTTTAAAGTGGAGTTTCAACTTAAGCAAATTTGGTATGCTAAGGATGAAATCCCACTTGGTTTTGTGAAATGGAAATTTCACTTAGCAAATTTGAGTATGCTAAATGAAATTCCAAATGGTGTGTTTAAAATTTTGATTTCATTTTTTGTTTTGAAAATGGAAACTTCTCAAATTTGGTATGCTAAGGGAAGAAGTTCCAAAGGTGTGTGAGAAATTTTTTGAGTTTGGAAACTTTACTTAGCAAATTTGAGTATGCTAGGTGAAAATTCAAAATATGTTTTGAAAAGTTTTGAATTTTGATTTGGAAATTTCTTAACAAATTTATTGGGTATGTTAAATGAAGTTCAAATGTGTTTGAAAATTTTAAATTTTGATTTGGAAACTTTACTTAACAAATTTGGTATGTTAAATGAAGTTCCAAATATTTGTTTGAAAATTTTGAAAATTTGATTTTGATTTTGGAAACTTACTTAATAAAATTGTGCATGTTAATGAAGTTCCAAAATGTTTAGAATTTTAAATTTTTTGATTTTGATTTGGAAACCTTACTTAACAAATTTGTGTATGTTAAATGAAGTTCCAAAATGTGTGTTTGAAACATTTTGAAAACATGATTGTTGATTTTAAATTTGGATTTGGAAACTTCACTTTGCAAATTTTATTATGCTAAATGAAATTCCAAATGTATTTTGAATTTTTTTGGAAATATGATTGTTGATTTTTGATTTGAAAACTTCACTTAGAAAATTTGATGATGCTAAATGAAATTCCAAATGTGTTTTGAAAAATTTTGAATTTGAAAACTTTACTTAACAAATTTGGATATGTTAAATGAAGTTCTAAATGGACTTTGAAAATTTTGAAATATGATTGTTGATTTTGATTTGGAAACTTACTTAACAAATTTGATTATGTAAATGAAATTCCAAATGTGTTTTGAAAATTTTGAAATGATTGTTGATTTTGATTTTGATTTGGAAACTTCACTTAGCAAATTTGATTATGGTAAATGAAATTCCACATGTGTTTTAAAAATTTTGAATTTGGAAATTTTACTTAACAAATTTGGATATGTTAAATGAAGTTCAAATGGACTTTGAAACATTTTGGGGATGTGATTGTTGATTTTGAATTTTTGGAAAGAGCACCTCCATTCAACAAATTTAAGTATGTAAAATGGGGATTCATTTTATTTTTGAAATGTGATATTTTTATTTATTTTGTGTGTGATTGTTTGAAAGAGATGAATTCCAACTTAAAGACATATGTGGGCTATGCTTAAGTAGAATATCCTAAAATGATGTTTTATTTTTAATTAGAGATGAAACCTTCATTAAATAAACCTAAGCATATTAAATGAAGATATTCATATGTGTTCTTTGAAAATTTTTATTTTTGTTTACAAATGAACTTTCCATTCAATATGTGAGTATATTGAATAAAATAATTCATGTGTATTTTTGAAAAGTTTGATAATTATGATTGTGATTTTGGAAAGACATGATTGTTCATTTATTTTTAAAATGAAACCCTCATCAAAGAAAATTGAAAGAGGATTTTCATTTGTGCTTTTGGAAAATGTTATTAATTTTATTTTGAAAATCCATAAATTATGTGAATTGTTAAATGAGGGTGAAAATTTTTGTGGAAAATATTTTCTTAAGTATGTTTTTTAAAAAAAGGTGCTTTTGAAAAAGCAAATTTCTTTTATGGAAGATTTATTATTTTAAGATGAACCTTTCCTTATCATGAAAATGGTCAGGAGGAAGTCCTTAAAATGGTTTTCTTTTTATTTAAATCTTTTCATTTTACCCATTGGAGGAACCCAACGGGGGTTTTAAGACCAACAAGGAATGCGATCCTAAAACCTAAAGATGTTGGCTAACTCAACTCAAGAATGAAATGAGCTAAGTGCCAATGAAAAGAAGGATAGTCTTGGATTCATCCCAAAGTACAAACCCACTATCGATACTCAAAGACAATGATCATTTACCAAAGATGGAGAGAGGAACCATCCCAGTGAGTCGAAAATCTGGTGAATAAATCTCTTACAAAGAGCACCTTTCAAATTTGTGGAAAAGAAAGAAGACCTTATAGAAATTCATCTTAGTAAGACACATCACATGTACTTATTCAGGTGATCGGATACATCATCAAGGTATAGTGTACTATCTCGAAAGACATAAGTCACTACCCTTTAATGGAACCAACCACCTCAATAAGGACTCTAAGGATGATGTGCATATACGAGATTCTTCCCTACTTTACATGAAAAGTAAAGCAGTTTATTTTAAATTGGGTTCATTAAGTTCACTACAAGGGCAAGCCCCCATAGTTAATTACATCCTAAATGACGGGATCCTTTAGGAAAACTCTCAATTAGGCTAAATGATCGTTGTCTTCAAAGATTTGAATAGGAGGGACTATCAATCGATTGATTTATGTTTTGAAAATCAAAATAGGATTGATCAAAAGAGAGAGTTATTATCGAAGCAAAAATGGGAATAAGTAGGAGCTACTTACGATGGTAGGAAACCTAGCGAGCATCTCAAACTATCTATAATTTGGGCTTTACATTTTAGAAATTGATTTAATTTGTTTGAGTTGTATTTTTCATTAGAATTATAGGACTTAAGATTCCTTAACACAAGATTAAGAAATGCTTAAGAGGTGAGGAATTATTATCATGGCTCACAAAGGGGAGAAAGAACCTTAGAACCTAAATCTAAGGAGCTTCAGCGAGGGCCGAAAGAACAACCTAAATCTAAGGCAAAAATGGGTAATTAGTTTGCCTCCACAAGAGAGGACAAACCACCCTACTTGGACTTACAACCTGGGGTGGCAACTAACTCCTCCTGATTTTAAATACATGTAGGCAAGTCTTTATGCTTATGCAAGATAGCTAAGATATTTTTTATTCAGAAAGAGAATAAGTCCTTAAACTCACTCTCTAAAGAGACTAGATCATGTAAAGGGACATGATTCAAATGACCTAAATCTAATGCACTTTAAATTTCATTTTATTTTATTTTGGACAATCATTTTGACTCAAGCTAATAAGATTTTTATGACTAATGCATGGGAAATAGATTATTGGCCAAAATCAGTTAGAATTTTAGGAGGTGAGTTTCCACCACGACCCACATAGGTCAAGCACGGTTCTCTGGCAAAGATGAAAGCCTTCCAATCAAGAGTGAAATAAGATGTTATTGTGCATGATATTATAAAGAAAAGAACTCATCCAGCTAAGGGGTTTCAAATTCTTTTATCTTGATTTTAATCTTGAGCTTTAGTGAGGTTATGAGTTGTTTAGTTTTATTTCTAGTTGCTAAGTTGGGTAAAAGATTTATTTTTTCCTAAAGAGCCTAATCCTCATCCATACCATACATAAAGCAAGGAAGAAACTAGAAAAATCATGCCACTTAATGCACAAGTTAAAAAAAAACATCAATTAATTTATAAAACTTGTGCAAAAAGAATAAATGGCCGTTTGTGGTCGGGCACCGCCGCACAAACCCAAAAATATCAAATGTGGGTAGCCGAGCTCTACCCTTATATGACCCAGATTATAAATGAATTAAATTACATTTAAGCAAAGGAATTCATTGTTATGGTCTTTAAGCTTTTTCTTCTTTCTTCTTTCTTCTTGTTTCTTTTCTTCTTTCTTTCTCTTCTTTGGATCTTCCTTTGGATGGTTGAATGGTAGATGCTCCAAGGCTTCACATGGTGCATAAGATGAAGATCTTATGACCAATGTTCATCCTAATCCCCATAACAAATCATTTCAAATCTAAATATACAAATTTTACATGAAAAGAAAAGATAAATCTAACTAACACGCAAAATAAGGTTAGTCAAATCACACCACACAAATCCCAAGCATGTATATTGGACTTATCACCCACACATGGGTGACTAAGTCCACTAACTATTTATGCTTGAACAAGCACCGCAAGCAAGAAGCATTTATATTTTTATTTATGATGGCACCCCTTTAGCACAATCCCCTACAGAAAAGAATAGTTAGACTAAGCACGTCCTACCATTCATTATACGAGCATACACCCTAACATCCAGTTTAAAACATTCATCACAAAAAAAAATATAACATCAAACCATGCACCAACCTAACCTAAAGCTAGAAGTGGTGACTTAGGCTAATCTGTGTGCTTTGAAGGTTTGTGTGGCATGCTTAAATAAGACGTTAGGTTTGAATTTTCTAAGTGTGAAAGACATGTTCAACTTAGAAGAGGGTTTCATTTAAGTTGTTTAATGACTTTGGGTTATTTTTATTTCATGTTTTAGTTTGGTTTAAATGAAACTTATAATTAATTACTAAGTTATAAAGAGTGGGAAAGAGAACTTCTCTTTCCTTCCTAATCCTTAAGTAATTTCTAAGGTAAGTTCACATTTTACTTTCATTTAGGTGAATGTTTTAATTATATCATTTAATTAATCCTAAGTTTAGATCAATTCTAAACAAAACTATTATACAAAAAGAAAGGTATTTTAAGATTAAGAAAAATGAATAAGAAATCCACATAACATACATTACTTCAATTCTTTCCCAACATATTTAACATGCATATGGATGGACCCTAAGCATATCTATACATGCAAATGAGAATAGTTAACACACTTTATGATGCATGCTAAGTAATCCATTTAAGAAAATTTAGAAGTTAAACATGTATGATTTTCTTAAGTAGAAAAGGTTTTCTTTCTCAAAATTTCACATACATGAAAGTAGAAAGGCATAAGTGAGTATACGCCATTATTAACCAAGGTGTAAGTACAAGACCTACTTAGGGCTACTTAAAAGCCTCAACCTCGGGTTGTCGACTAATATACCACTTTCCTTAAGTAATAACATGCATATAAAAAAAATGAAATGGAGAAGAATATGCAAAGTTTACTTAATGGTTTCATTTTGTTTATGCAATTTATTCATGCAAGTGTAAGCACTTCTTAAGTGAGCATAAGGATGAATAGGGTTTGAATTAAGTAAGTGTTGGGTTCTTTTTAAAATGAACCTACATACTATATTCAAGACTATGCTAACATAAGGAAGGAAAGAAAGGCTATAGTATATGTGACTTTATAATCTACCACATGCAAGCTTATAATTAAATTATAAGAATAGCACACTTTCAGATTTATTATTTTATTTATAGATTTTGAAAATACTTTGGATTTAGTAGTGATAATAGCCATTCATATTTTACTTTAGCCAACACATGCACATTTGACATAAAGTAAAGAATTTCCTTTTAAAATTTTGAAAACATGAAATCATGGATGCATAAGTCATTTGGCATACAATTTAACATGCTGGGAAAGATCTAAAGCAATGTAATCACATGAACAAACTCACTTTACTTAATTCCTAAATACATTCTTAAAGAATAAAAAAACTTTGAATAAATTAAAGTGAATTTCAAAATGATTTTTGTTTGATTGAAGTTTGATTTAATTTTAAAAGGGTTAGATTAGTTTGCTGTTTCTATCCCATTCTCACATGTGTTTTGTATTTTAGTTTAATTTTTAGATAATTAGATCCATTTTTAAGTGTTGATTAGGTTAATGTATGCATTAAGTGATTTAATTAACCCTTACCTACACCACCTTAGGAGAATTAACTTAGGTAATTATGAGCCAATGAGATGACATAAAACCCATAAGCTATGTAAATTTTCAATGCACCTACTAATAAAAAGGCCTAATGCAATTTGGCTCACAATTAAAAGTTAATTAAGCTAAGGGGTTTTAGCTTAAGTACTTTTAAAACACCCTTTCACACTTATGAAAGGGGGTTTAATTTCCTTAATTAAACTTAGGCTATTGAACACATAAGTATCTACCCAAGGTAGATTAATTAAGTTCTAGAGATTTTTTAGAATTTTGAAAATTTAGGAGGGTAATTAATGGATTAACCCTTAATTAAGAGGGATTAAGGAAAGAAAAGGGGTTTAGAGAATAGCTTAGGAAATACCCCAAATTATTCCTAAAACCCCCAATTCACTGGATCTAACCTGAAACTAACTTAAACATAAGGAAAATCCACTAATAACATCTTAATTATCCTTAATTACATGAAGAGGGTAATTAGGGAATGAGCTAGAAATATCTCTAATCAAGGCTTAATAAATCTCAAAAAAATTAGGGGAGGCAAAGGTCATCCCCTAAAATGATCCCTAGAAATTTGAGATTAATTGGTGGCTTAATTAGAAAGTAAACTAATTAATATTCCCAAATAAACTTAATTTAGAAGAAAATTCAAAATGTATTGAAAAATTTTAAAATATTCTAGATAAAATTATCTATCCAAGGTAATTTTCCTTTATTTTTTGAATTTTTATGGAGAGTTATGATTTTTAGAAGCCATAGGGATTAATTAAGTAATTAATTAGTTAATTAACTTATCCCATTTTCTAAAATGTGGGAAATAATCTCAGCCATCCATCTAAATGTGCTTGGATGGATGATTGAGATTGGCTGAGTTCTTCCTTGAGGAAGAATGTGAGCCGTTCACAATCCAAGGGAAGATTCAAGCCTAATCCCTCATGGATTCAAAAATAATTCAACACACACCATCTATGGGATCAGAGCAGCCAATCCAATGGTTAAGATCCTATGAAATAAAAATCCACTTCACAAAGACCAACACACCTTAGCCTAAGTGGCCTAAAATTCACTAACCTTGCAGGAGCTGATCATTGGTGCTCAGGATCGATGAGGGTAGGTCTTATGGGAGCCACTGAGGTTCCTAGCTGAGGTTAAGTGGATGAGTGGGTGGACCAACTCCCAAGCTCCCTTGCGGCTTTGATTGAATTGATTTCTTCCTTTAATGGGAACTCAATTGGAAGCTTGGGAGGCTCTTGATCCTTTAGTGATGGGTGTAGGAGGAATTTGGATGAAATTCAGTGTGGAAGAAGTTTGCTCCTTAATGTATCTCCCTTGTTTTCACTGTCTGAAAATTGAGAAATGGGAGAATGGAATGAGCTTTAGGATGCTTGGGGGAGCTCTGTGAAGGTTGCTAACTCTCCTTAGGTCCCAATTGAGTGTGAGTGTGTTTTGATTTCAGTGAATTAGGGGGAGTATATCTCCCCTTATGGTAATCGGACGATCGAGCCTTTGCATGCCATTTTGATCCAAATGTCATAATGGAATGGGTTGTTTTAGTTGTTAGAGGTGTGCACATGGTTAGTTTGGACAGAGGAGTGGATGCAACTTCCATGTGCATTCAATTGTTTGGGGGAGTTTGAAAATTTTTGGCCATGGGTGGTCGGGTTTGGTCCATAGGCCAAATGGGTTGACCCAAACCCATTGGGTTGGGTGCACCACTCATCACTATGTCCCCTTGATGTATTAGGAGAGCCTCAGGTGTTTGTGATGAGTGCATGACCAAAATACCCATAGGCTAGGCCAAAATTTGTTCTATGGCATAGGGGTATAATGGTTATTTTATTGTTTTTTCAATTTGGGTATGTTTGGTATGTTAAGAAAATAGGTTGGCCAAGTTTCAATGGATTTGGAATCCATTTGATAGGGTTTGGCTCATGTTGACCCATTTAGGTCAAAATGGGTCAACTTGGGTCAAGTTGACCAATAGGTCAAATTGGATCAAACCAAGGGTTGGGTCAAGTTCATATGACCATTTGAAATGTTTTGGTGCCTTTGGTTTGGTTCAATTTGGTATAGATTAGGTTTTGGCTCATATGACCCATTTAGGTCAAATGGGTCAAGTTGACCTATTTGACCCATTTGACCTATTTGGGTTAGGTCAAGGGTAGGTTTAGGTTTGGTTGGTCATATGGAGTGGATTGGTATCTTTGTTTCCAATCAATTTGAGTTAGGTTCAATTTTGGCTCAACTTGACCCCTATAGGTCATGTTGGGTCTAAGGTCAATTGGGCTAGGTTGGCTCTAGTTGGCCAATTGAGGCTTTGGTCAAGTTCCACACGTGATTTGGGGTGGACTTGACCCATTGGTTTCAATTTGGCTTAGATCAAGTTTTGAACATTTTGACCCTTTAGGTCAAAATGGGTCAACTTGGGTCAAGTGGGCCAAATGGGCTGGGTTAGGCTCAAAGGTTGACTTGGTCAAGTTCAAACATAGGTCATGAGTGATCTTAGATCAATGGTTTCAATCAATTTGGCCTATAGTAGATTTTGGCTATGTTGGGTCTCATTTTTTGGTTAAGTGTTGACTTGGTCAACCCTTAAGTTTGACTTGGTTTGACCCAATTTGATTGATTGTTCATCCCATGATGATTGTTGATTATGATGAGAGGGATATATGTTTTAGTTCAATCCAATTTGGTTAGTATCAAAAGTTGGCTCATAAGGGTACTTTAGGTCACTTTGGGTCAAGTGAGCCTAAGTAGGTCAAATGGCTTGGTCAAAGCTTGATTTGAAGTTGATTAATCTTATATATGGACTTATGATTTAAATATAAATCCATTTACAAGAGGTTTGAAGTCAAATAGATTTTGATCTACTTAAAAATCTCATATTCAAAGGAAGAATATGAAGAAGTTTTCGGTTTGATTTTTGATTTAGGTTTTGATTGAAGGATTGAAGTTTGGATTTATATATGAGCTCATGATTATAGGATTGATTGAACCATGAGAAAAAATCAAGTGTTTGGGTTGATTTGAATTGATTTTGGCTAAGTTCAAGATTTTGAATTGAAAGGCTTAGATTTAATTTTGATTTGATTTGAGTTTGACATTTGGAGTTGGTTTTGATTGTTTGAATTTATATTTCATTTATATGTGTGAATATAAATGAGAATATAAATTGATTATGGGAAAATTTCAAGGATTTAAAAGAGTTTAATTATGATTTGAAGTTAAATCCATTAAAGGGAATTTAATGGATTTATTTAAATTTTTAATTTGAATTTTAATTTTTTGAGTTAGATTTGATTGATGTATATTTATATTCCATTTATATATGAGAACATAAATGAGAATAAAAATATATTTTAAAAAAATCCCATGAGTTTAAAGTGGTTTCATCATGGTTTAGGTGAGGAATGGTTTGATCATGGATTTAATCAAGGTGATTTGGAATTTGAGAAAATCAAATAGAATTGATTTAGAGTTTGACTTTAAAGGAAGGTGAGGAATGGTTTAAGCTAAAGGGAAGAAAATTCTAACATAAGGCATGAATTCCATGGCTAAACCATCTTTGTCTTAAGGCTGGGAGAGTGTCCACCTAATCACTAGATGTGTCTTAAGACTAAGAACTCTTAAAGTCTAAGAGGAATTAAAAGATGGAGGTGTTGAGAACTCATTCTAAAAATGAGGTCAACAAGGATGCCCAATAGGTGTGGTGTGTGAGAGAACCCCTATTGGTTGACAAAATGATCAACAACAGAAAGATCATAAGCATAGAGAAACTATTTATTGAAAAGAAAAAGAGAGAATCCAGAGCTTAGTGCAATGTGGCTCTACTTATATTCAAGACATAAGAGAGAGGGAAGAAATCCACTAAGGGATAGAGTGTGAACCTTCCATTAGGAAAGTAGGTTTGAATCATCAAAGAGATGAAAGGTTTGATTTGATTTGAATCTCTAAGGAGAGATCTCCTGGGAGATAGGAATTAGATTTGTTTCAAATTTTGGGTTTGAAGTTTAGAAACCTATAGATTTGTAATGGGTTGTCTTGAATAGGAGCCATGGAGTGACCTAATTTAGATTTACCAATCAAGGGGTAGTCTTAAGAAAATAGTGCTAGGCACCAAAGGGATGTCTATCGGTATGCGGTAGTTGTACTAAGAAGAAAGTGTAGTAGACTTACATCCTCCAAGTAGAGACCAGTTGCTGGGGTAATCTATTGGCAAGGCAACAGATTGAAAACCCAACCTAGGGCTGACTATTGAGTGAATGCCACTGGGGGACTTAGATTAACTAAAAGATAGTCAAGATTAATTTTATTTTCTTAGATTCATTTGTTTGATTATGATGAATTTCATAGGTTTGTGAGGAACTGCATTGAGTAGGGGCCATGGAAGCCTAGACCTAACTCAGATTTACCAATTCAAAGGGAGTAGTGTACTAATCACTAGGTCGGACTATCCAACCAAGGAGAAATGCCCTTTGGTACACAATGGTCAAGTCCTAAGAAGAAAGCACAGAGATTCATATCTTCTAGAGATAAGAAACCACTGGGGTGATCAACTGCTTTGGGAATCAAATCAGCGACTTAGGCGACTATTTGTGAATGCCACTGGGGACTTAGATCAGCTCAAGAATAGTCAAGGTTAATTTCATTTTTTAATTTATTTTGATGGATTCCATCAGTTTGCGATGGATCACACTGAGAAGGAGCTTATAGAATCTTGGACTTATCTCAGATTTATTGAACCAAAGAGAGTAGCTTCTTGACTGAGAGAACTATCTTACCAAAGGAGTGCCTTTCATTTTGCAATGATCAATTGAAGGGAAGAAAGCTTGGGGACTCACATCTTCCACTAGAAAAGATCATTGGGGTGATTAGTTGCTTTGGAAAATAAATCAAACCCGACCTAGGGCTGCCCGTCGATTTGCCATAATCATGCTAGAAAGAATGTGTTATAATCTTATATCTTTCAAAGTGGAATGATTGTCTGGGTAACCTGCTTGTGGAAAAATATATTGAACTCAACCTAGGAGCGACTACAGAGTGAGTACCAACCCAGGGATTTATCTTAACTCAGGTAGTTAGGTAATTCCTATAGGGAGTTCTGCTGACACTGCCCTAAAGATAGGATGCATGCTTAGGAGAAGGGGCCCTTTGGAGGCTTGAATTCATAATCCACAAGTGAATTAAATTTGTTTATTTTGTTTGTTTTATCATGCAACCTGTTAGTTTACGAGGAATAAAACTGAGAAGGAGCTTATATCAGCCTAGACCTATCTCAAATTTACTGAACCAAGGGAGAATTTGTGCATCCGCTGAACAAATTTTTCAACCACAGGGGTGGCTACTAGGAAAGAACTATCGATCCAAAGTAACAGTAGTGTCTAAATAGGGTCACAGGACTTGATTCAGGTAGAGTGCCCACAGAGGATGGGACTGATAAAGGTTTGATCCAACACCTTGGAGAAAATGATATGGCTAGTCATAAATTTAATAGGTATTCGGTGTCCAACTCAAGGAGAAATTATAGGGACTCATATCTGCCAAGAGTGGTGTACTCACCAGCTGAGTCGTTGTCGGTATAGCGAGCATCAACCAACCTAAGGTGTCCATCAGTTTGTAATAATCAACCTTGGAGGAAAGCTCAGGGACTCATATCCTCCTATAGCGAAACTGACTGTTGGGATAGTCTATCTTTGGCTTGACAGGTGTTGTTGATCGCTGTGGTGAACACCAATACGTGCGGTATTTCTTGTCAGTCACACCATACCTATTGGGCACCCTTTGTTGACCTCATTTTTAGAGTGAGTTCTCAACCTCTCCATCTTAGACATAGGACTCCTCTTAGACTTTAAGAGATCCTTAGTCTTAAGACACATCTAGTGATTAGGTGGACACTCAACCTAACTAGAGCTTAGAAGAGTTAGCCATAGGAATATGCTTTAGGGTGTTAAGAAAATTTACCCTGCTTCGCATTCCTACTTCCTCCTTCAAGTCAAACTCCAAATCAACATCAAATCAAAATCAATTCTGGTCTAATTGATTTTCTCCAAACTCAAATCAATGCCACATGATTGAAACACATGATTGAAATCCATGATTGAAATCCATGATTGAATTCCCAGTTGAACTTCCAAATTCAAAATCTTGTCTAAGTCTTTTGATTTCCCTTCATGGACTTAGCCAAAATCATCTTTAAATCAATTCAAATTCATGAAATTTTCTCATAACTCATTTATATTCTCATCTATATTCACATATAAAAATGAAATATAAATTCAAATCAACCAATTCAAATCCAAAATTCAAATTCCAATTTCAAAATCCTTCTTAAGTCCATAATTCCCTCTTAAGGACTTATCCTAAATCATCTTCAAATCAGTTCAAACTCGTGAGATTTTTTCATAATTCATTAATATTCTTATTTATATTCACATATATAAATGAAATATAAATTCAAATCAATCAAACTAAACTCAAAAATCAAATCCAAACTCCAAATCTTTCCTAAGTCCTTAATCTCCCTCTTAAAGACTTAACCTAGATCATCATCAAATCACTTCAAATCATTTAAATTTTCTCATAACCCATTTATATTCTCATTTATATTCATAAATATAAATGAAATATAAATTCAACCAACCAAAACCAATTCCAAAATTCAAGTTCAAATTCAATCAAATAAATCAACTTCAAATCAAGCCAAACTCTTGATTTTTTATTCATGATTCAATCAATCCTTCAATCATGAATCCAAATATAATACAAACTTCAATCACTTAATCAAAACTCAATTCAAAAGTCAAGCCAAAATCTTTTCATGTTCACCCTTTGAACTTGAAATTATCAAATGAATCAAAACCCATTTGACTTCAAACCACTTGCAAATGGATTTATATTTCAATCATAAGTCCATATGTCAGTTCAATCAAACTCAAATCATGTTTTGACCAAGCCATTTGACCCACTTAGGCTCACTTGACCCAAAGTGACCTAAAGTACCTTAACGAGCTAAATTCTAATCCTAACCAAATTGGATTGAACTAAGCCCATCTATGCCTTTCATCATGATAAACAATCATCATGAGATGATCAATCAATCAAATTGGGTCAAACCAAGTCAAACCTATGGGTGGAACAAGTCAACACTTAGCTAAAATGAAACTCAACATAGCCAAGATATACCATAGGCCAAATTGATTGAGACCAATGATCTAAGTTCATTCATGATCAATGTTTGAACTTGACCAAGTCAACATTTGAGCCTAACCTAGCCCAATTGGCCACTTGACCCAAGTTGACCCAACTTGACCTAAAAAGTCAAAATGTGTCAAAACTTGATCTAAGACAAAATGATTGAAACCAATGGGTCAAGTTCATTCTAAATCACTTGTTGAACTTGACCAAAGCCTTAATTGGCCAACTAGACCTAACCTAGCCCAATTGACCTTGAACCCAACTTGACCTAAAATGGTCATATTGAGCCAAATTCAGAGATAACCAAAATTTATTGGAAATAAAGATACCAATCCACTTCATATGACTAACCAAACCTAAACCTACCCATGACCTAGCTTAAATAAATCAAATGGGTCAAATTGGTCAACTTGACCCATTTGACCTAAATGAAGTCATATGAACCAAACTCAAACCTAAACCAAATTGAATCAAACCAAATCCACCAAAACATTCCAAATGGTCATATGAACTTATCCCAACCCCTGGTTTGACACATTTGACCAATTGGTCAACTTGAGCTAAGTTGACCAATTTTGACCTAAATGGGTTAACATGAGCCAAACTATACCAAATGAACTCTAAATTCAATGGAACTTGGCCAAACCTATTTTCTCAACATACCAAACATACCCAAATTCAAAAATTAGACAAATAACTATTTTACCTCTAGGCCATAAGATAAATTTTGGCCAATTTGACTTGGAATTTGGTCAAATCCTCTTCATACCTACTTGATACTCTCCAAGTCGATCAAGTGAACACTAGGAGGTGTGTACAACCCAATGGGTATGGGTTCAACTTGACCCAATGGCCAAATCCATGTGCATGGGAATGGCCACATAAGAATCTTCCTCACACTCAATTGAAGCACATGGGGAATTCACCATTCCACTCCCTAGCCTAAAATAAAATCAATAATAGCCTAACAAACCCTTTGAATCAAGGTAATTGGATCAAAATGGCAAGCCTATGCTCGATCATCCGATTGCCAAAGGGAGATATACTTCCCCTAATTCATTTGAATCTTCATAGAGCCATTATCGATCGAGTGTTAGGAAGTTAGAGGAGCCATTTGTAAGTGATCCTAAGCCTCATAGAGAAAGATCTAATTTCCATCTTCTCTATTTTCCTTAAGTGAAAATAGGGGAGCTCCATCAAAATTCCATTTTACTCTACACATAAAACCAAGAAAATTCCCTTTACACACTCCCTCAGGCACCCTAATCGAGCTTGCCCAAGCCTCTTTCAAGCTTCAAAGGTAGAGGAGGGGTCACCTCGATCAATGCCGAGCTCACTTAAAGGAGAGGTTGGTAAAGATACTCAACCTCAACCCCTCAAAGTTTTAGCAAAGCTTCGTCTCAACTAGACGAAGCTTCTCTAAGGGAATTGAGCTCCGGTGATCACCTCTGATGTGGTTAGCCATTTTTCTAGCATTAGGCTCAATGTGGTGTGGAGCTTTGTGAAAGAAATGTTAATCTCATAGGATATTGACTGTTAGATGTAATCTAGGTTGCATGGTGATGGTGTGGGTAAATTTTCATCCCAATTCGAGCTCAATCAAGCTCAGAATAAAGCTTCAAACATGGACGGTGTCCATGGCTCTAGAGCGGCAGGGATGGATCTTTGGCCTTCCATCCATGCATTTTGTATGGATGGTCGAGATTAAAACATGCGATATATTCATTTTTAATCCTCTGATCTGCGGTTTGAATCTGATCCTTCGATCATGTCGGGCTGAGGAGAAAAGCATACGCCCGCATGCGTGATTACAATGTGACATTTTAAATAGACAATCTGGAGGCAACACGTGTAAAGCGCATGCCATGTTAGCCGCATGCATTACACTCGTGGATTAATGATAGGATTAGGGATTTATTTAATTCCTAAATAATCACCTATGCTTCTAAAATTCATATCTCAACATAGAAAAATCAAAATAAATGAAATAAATAACATTAGAAAGATAATTGAACATAGAATATTCTAAAATTAATTTTGAATATTTCTTTTGTCTGAAATTGGGTTTTATTGGGAATGTTAATTTTCTAATTACTCTCTAATTAATCTACTGACTAATCCCAAACTTCTTGGGTAGAATTAGAGGGATGACTTCTGCTTCTCCTAATTTTCTTGGGATTTATTAGTGGCTTAATTAGGGAAATTTCTAGTTCATTCATTAATTACTCTTTTAATGTAATTAAGGTTAATTAAGGTTGTAATTAGTGGGTTAACCCTCTGATTGAGTTGAGTAAGGTCCGTATAAATGAATAGGAGGTTTAGAAAATAAATTTGGGGAATTTTCCCTAAGCTATTCCTTAAACCCCCTTTTTCTTCCTTAGTCCATCCTAATTAAATGTTAATTCACTAATTTCCCACTTAATTAATTTCACAAAATTCTAAAACTTTTTCAAAACTCAATTAATTCTTCTTGGGTAGATTCTTATGTGTTCAAGAGCCAAAGTACAATTATGGAAATCAAAATTCAACTCATATGTGTGAGGGGTGTTTTGAAATTACTTAAATTAAACCCCCTTAGTTTAATTAATCATTAATCATGAGCCAAATTTCATTAATGCCCTTTTCTTTGTAGGTGCATTGCTAATTTAAATTTCTTATGTAGTTTATGTCATCTCATTGGCTCATAATTATTTCATTAACTATCTAAGGTGGTGTAGGTAAGATAATTAACATGCTTAATTCATAATTTAACCTAATCAAAATATAAAAATGAATCTAATCACCTAAAAAGTGAAAAAAATATCAAACACATGTGGGAATGGGTTAGGAACAACAAACTCCCCTCACATTTTCCAAGTTGAATCAAACTCAAAAATCAAATAAAAACTAGATTAAATAAACTTTGATTTGCTTTAAGCTTTCTTATTTCATAAGATTATCTTTAGGAATTAATTAAGGTGAATGAGTTTACATGCTTTCATTACTTTAGTTCTTTTCTAACATGCTAAGTGTGTGTGTCATATGATTTTATACATTCATGTTTTTCAAAAATCAAATTTAAAATGAAAATGTTTCCTTTATATCAAATTGCATGTTTTGGCTAAAGTAATAATATGAGTGGCTATTATCACTATTAAATCAAAATTATTTTCAAAATATATGAATCAATTATCAAAACTGAAAGTGTGTTACTTATATCTTACTTATAAGAGTGCATGTGAGTAAAATATAAGGATGTGCGTAGTGTAGTTTTCCTTCTCCTCTCTTTTGGTATCATTTTGAATAGGATTTGGCAAAGTGTATAGTTCATTTGAAAAGAAACTAAAACTTGCCTAATTCCATCTCCTATTCATTCCTCTGCTATTACTTGAGAAGGATACCCACACTTATACATATAAATTTCATAAATAAAAATAAATCAACTAATAGAAACTTTTGCATTCTTTATTTTCCATTCATTTATTTTGTGACATGTTTGTATTTAAGGAAAGTGGTATATTAGTCTGGACAACCCTAGGGTTGCAAGGCTTTAGGTAGCCCTAAGTAGGTCTTGTACCTTACCCCCCTGGTTAACTATGGCATCGCTCTCACTTATGCCTTTCATACATTCATATGTGCATGTGAAAATTGGATAAGAAATCCCTTTGCTACTTAATGAAAATCATGCATCATAAACATTCAAACTTTCTTAAATAAACTACTTAGCATGCATCATAAAGTGTGCTAAACATTCCCATTTGTATGTATAGATATGTTTAGGACACATTCATATGCATGTTATACATGTTGGGAAAGAAATGAAGTGATGTATGTTTTGTGAATTTAGTTCATTTAACTTAATCTTAAAATGTCTTTCTTCTTGAATAAGTTTGTTTAGAGTACATCTAAACTTAGGATTAATTAAAATACATAATAAAATATTCACTAAACAAAACTAAAACATGAATCCACTTTAGAAATTACTTAGGTTAGAGAAGGAAAGAGAAGTTCGCTTCTCTTTCCCTCTCTTTATAACTTAGTAATTAATTGTATGATTCACTTGAACCTAATCAAAACATAAAATAAAATCAACCTAAAATAATTAAATCACTTGAAACCCTACTCTAAGTTGAACATTCTTCACACTTAGAAAATTCTAACTTAAAGCCATTACTAAGCATACTAGACAAACCTCTAAAGCACACACATTAGGCTAAGCCACCACTTCTAGCTTTACATTAGGGCGTGCATGGTTGATGTTTTCTTTTGTTTTGTGATATATGTTTCAGTGGATGTTAGGGTGAATGTGCGTAGAATGAATGATAGGATGATTTAGTCTAATCATTATTTTCTATAGGGGATTGTGCTTAAGGGGCACTGTGATAAATAAAAATATAAATGCTTTTACTGTGTAGGTGCTTATACCCCTAAGCATAATCCAGGCAGTGGACTTAGTCACCCATGTGTGGGTGATAAGTCTCATATACATGCTTGGGACTTTGTGTGGTTTGTTTAGCTAATCTCTATTTTGCGGTGTTAGTTAGATTTACTTTTCCTTTTCATGTAATTTTTATAATTTGGATTTTGGAATGATTATTATGGATTAGGATGAATATTGGTCATAAGATCTCATCTTATGTACCATGTGAAGCCTTTGGAGCACCACCTTCCAACCATCCAAAAGAAGGAACCAAAAGAAGAAATAAAAAGAATAAGAAAAGAAAAAGAATAATAAAAATGAAGCTTGAAGACCCCATAATAATGAATTCTTGCTTAATTGTTCTTAATTCATTTGTAATCCAGTTGTATAAGGGTAGAGCTTCTACCCAATTTGTTTCGGTTTGTGTGGTGGTGCCTGACTATAAATGACATCTTATTCTTTTGTGTTAGCTTTATAAATTGATTGATGATTTGTTTAGCTTGTGCATTAAGATTGCATCTTCTTCCTAGTTTCTTCCTTGCTTATTGTATGGCCTGGATGTGGATTATGCTCTTAGGAAAAAATAAATCTTCTACCAAATTTAATAATTAAAAATTAAAAATAAATAAATTATATCCACACCTAAAGCTTAGGCTAAAATAAATATAAAAGAATTAGCAACGCCTTAGCTCGATGAGTATTTCTTTTATGACATCATGCACAAATGCATATTATTTTCACTCTTGATTGGAGGGCTTCCACCTTTTTCAGAGAAACTTGGCTTGACCTTTGAGATCCATGGTGGAAATACACCTCCTCCCTTCTCATTGATTTTGGCTAATAACCTTACTTATCAAGCATTAGGCATATGAATCCTATTAGCCTGAGTCAAATGATTGTCCAAAAATGAAAACAAATTGTAATATAAATTGCATTCGATTTAGGTCATTTGAAGCACACCCTTACATGATCTAGTCTCTTTAGGGAGTGAGTTTAAGGACTTAGTCTCTTTCTAAATAAATATCCTAGCTACCTTGCATAAAGCATATGACTTACATGAATTTAAAATGGTGTGAGGAGTTAGTTTGGCCACCCAGGTTGTAAAGTCCAAGTCGGTGGTTTGTCCTCTCTTATGGAGGCAAACCAAATACCCATTTTTGCCTTAGATTTAGGTTGTGCTTTTGTCCTCGCCATAGCTCCCTAGATTTTGATTAGAGGTTTCTCCCCTTTGTGGGCCATAAACATAAATCCTCACCTCTTAGGCATTAATCTTGTGTTGTGGAATCATAAGTTTCTAATGAAAATTCAACTCAAATAAATTAAATCTATAAAAAATGTAAAGCCCAACCATAGGATAGTTTGAGATGTTCACTAGGTTTCCTAGCATCATGAGCATCTTCTACTTATCTTCATTTGGATTTGATAATAACTCTCTCTTTGATCAATCCAATTTGATCTTCTAAAATAAACTAATCGATTGATAATCCCACCCTATTGAAATCTTTGGAGGCAATGGTCATTTACCTTAATTGAGAGTATTCCTAAGAGATCTCATTACTTAGGATGTAATTAACTATGGTGGCATTCCCCTGTAGGAAACTTAATGAACCTGGTTTAAAATAAACCCTACTTTGCTTTTCCATATAAATTAGGTGAAGAATATTTGGTACACATGTAGACCCATTGTCCTTAGGAGTCCTTGTTGAGGTGATTAGGTCCATTGTAGGGTGGTGATTTCTATCTTTAGGGATAGTACACCTCTCCTCAATGTCATACCCGATCACCCATAATAAGAACATTTGTGAATTTACATGGTGTCAAAATTGCATAAAAAGAAGAGATGTATATTTCGATCTTCATTTTATCCCGTATAGAGTGAAGATGAAAAAATATATTTTATTATTTATAAATAATATAAAAATTTCACCATAGTTTCAATCACGGATTTCAATCCTATGGCATTGATTTGAGTTTGGAGGAAATTAATTAGGCTAAAATTAATTTAGGGTTCATGTTGATTTCATTTAGGAAGGAAGTAAGGAAAGTGGTTCAAGCTATAGGGTACACAGATTTTCCTAACACCCCTAAGGGATGACTTACTCCTATGGCTAACTCTTCTAAGTCTTTAGGGTTAGGTTGAGTGTCCACCTAATCACTAGATGTGTCTTAGGACTAAGGATCTCTTAAAGTCTAAGAGGAGTCCAATGTCTAAGATGGAGGGGGTGAGAACTCATTCTAAAAATGAGGTCAACAACCCCCCATAGAATTTATTCATTTGTATAATTTATTATTATTATTTCATATACCGGGTTGTATAAGGGTAGAGCTCGATAACTCATTTACCTTTTCGGGTTGTACGACAGTACATGACCACACCTACTTGTTATTCTTTTGAGTTAGATTTATAAAATTATTTGATGTTTTATTTACAATTGCGCAATAAAAATGACATGCCTTTTTCTAGTTTCTTTATGAATGATGGTTTAATGTGTGACCTGGATCTAATTAGGCTCTTGGGGAAAAATAAACTTTCTATCCCAACTACAACTCATAACCTCACGCAAAGCCTTAGCATTAAACCAAGATAATTAAAAGATTTAGCAACCCCTTAGCTAAATGTTCTATGCTTAATATCATGCATCTATATTGCTTCACTCTTGTTAAGAGAGAATTCCCATCCTTGCACGATTGGGGAAGCTTTGACCTTTGAGGAACCCCTCTATGGTGGAAAACACTTCTTTCTCTCTGATTTTGCTAATAACTTCATTTCAATATGCATTTAGACATATAAAAACCCTATGGACTTTATCAAAATGAAGAGTCAAAAATCAAATAAAAATTGATAAGATTTGCATTAGACTAAGTCATTACTCATACCACTCATGCTCTAGTCTCTTAGGGAGTGGGTTTAAGGACCTTAGTTTTTTTCTAAGTAATAACAACCTAACCATCTTGCAAAATCATATGACTTGCCTACATTATTTTAAAGCATAGGAGGAGTTAGCTGGCTGCCACTCCAGACGATTATAAATCCAACAGTTAGGTTGTTTACTCTCTCTTATGGAGGTAAACCATATTCTAATTTTTGGTTAGATTTAGGTTGTGCTTTAGCTTATTCTATAGCTCCCTAGATTTAGAATCTGAGGTGGCTATTTTCTTTAAGCTATAAGCACAAATCCTCGCCTATTAGGCATTTCTATAATCTTGTATTGTGGGATTATAAACCCTAATAATCTAATAAATTTTATCTCAAACAAATTATCCTCCTCAATTTCAAATATATAAAGCCTAACTATATGATAGATTAGAGTACTCAATAGGTTTTCTAGTATTATTGTACTCCTTACTTATCTCTTTTGGCTTTGATAATAAGTCTTTCTTCTTTTGATCTATCCTAATTGATTTTCCAAATATAATCAATTTATTGATAGCCTTACCCTTGAAATCTTTGGAGACAACAAGTGCCTACTTTAATCAAGAGTATTCCTAAGGAATTCACTCTCCCTAGGATGAAATCAACTATGGGGGCTTACTCCCATAGGGAACTTTAGAACCCGATTTAAATAAACCATGCTTTATTCATCCATGTAAAGTAGGGGACAAATCTCTGGTATATTCGAAGACCCATCATGCCTTAGGAGTCCTCATTAGGTGATTAGGTCCATTGTAGAGTGGTGATTTCTATTTTTTGAGATAGTGCACCATTCTTCAATGTCATACCCGATCACTCCAATGAGTACCCTTTTAGATTTCCATGGTGTCCCCCATAAACATCTCAAAAATAAACACCACAGTACTTGCCATGTGTTCTAAACTTAGCAGAGAAAGGGCTAATCCCATATACTTGGTCAAAGTATAGATCATACTATTTCAAAAGAATATGAAAGAATGAATGCAAAAGCTCTCAATCAAGACTAGGACTAAGATTCAGTATAGTGGGTCCAATCGATGATGATTATTATTGCTTAGTCATCACCAATCATTTGGAATCTGATAGGATCTTTTTAAATCTTGCTAACTCATATGAGGAGGTATGTTTACAAACTTCAGATGCTCTAGATGATTTTGAAGTTAAAGATGCACCACTAGAGTTCGAAGAGGAGATTAGATCATCCATCGACAAGCTCAAAAAAAATTAGCAAGGCGAAGATAATCCATTGACATACATGGTTCTTCATTGAATGAATAATGAAAACGACTTTGTTAGTTTATTGGCCGAGTTTAAGGACTACTTCACATGGAGTTACAAAGAGATGCACAATTTATCTCCTCATGTGGCAATCCACATACTAGTAATAGAGCCTAGTGCTAACTCTATCAAGAAAGGTCCTAGATGTATGCAATTAAACATTGATCAATAGGTCATTTCTAAAGTCAAGAAACTAATCGATGTTTGCTTTATCAGTGAAAAAAAATACCCTATCTGGTTGGCTAGTGTCGTCCCAGTTAAGAGGAAGAATGGCCAAATTCGCATATGTGTCAATTTTAGGGATTTAAATAATGCATGTCCAAAAGACAAATTTCCATTACCAATACCAGAATTGATGGTGGACATTGCCTCATCTCATGCAATCTTCTCTTTTATGGATGGCTCATCTGGATATAACCAAATAAGGATGACCCTTGAGGATGAAAGAAACACTACTTTTTAAACCCCGATCAAAATCTTTTGCTATAGGGTCATGCCTTTTGGCCTTTAAAATCTTTGGTGCTACTAGGAGGGCTATGACTTCGAATCTTCAAGTCAAATGTTATGTCGATGATCTATAGTAAAGAAAATCTATTTGAGTTGAGAGTAGTTTTCAAATAAGATAATTTAACCTCAAATGAATCTCCAAAGTGTGCATTGATTATTTGTAAATTCCTTGGGTTTATTGTCCAACACCGAGGAATTGAAATCATTTTGGAGAAGATTAAGATGATATTAGAAATGCCACCTCCTAAAAGTCTATCTCAACTCAGATTATTCCAAGGGTGGTTGCCATATCTAAGGCGCTTTATATCCAACTTTTCAAGAAGATGGTAGCCATTTTTAACACTTATCAAAAAGGATGCTAAGTTTAGGTAGGATGACAAGTGTCAGCATGCATTCAAAGATATTAACCACTATCTGATGACACCACCAATTCAAGTAACCCTTATCCGGGCAAGCCATTGATTCTTTATACTAGATAAGACTCTTGGTGCTGGGAACAACAAGGGAAAGAGAATGCACTATACTATCTCAGCCATCATTTAATCCTTACTAAGGCAAACTATCCACCCATTGAGAAACATTATCTAGCTTTAAACTTTGCATCCCCAAAGCTACAATATTACATGCTTTCTCATAAGGAGAACTTGATCTATAAGATCAATCCATTGTAATATCTCATGATCCAGCCAACACTATCCGGATGGTTGGCGCATTGGTTTATGATTTTGTTACAGTTTGATATTACTTTCATACCCCTCTGCGCAGTGAAAGGGCAAGAACTAGCGGATTTCTTAGCAGCACACCCACTTCCTATTAATTCCTCACTTAGTGATGACCTCCATGATTAACAAATCATGAACTTAGACAAGCATTCGATGGGAGATATACTTTGATGGTGATTCCTCTAAAGAGGAGAAGAACCACGATCTACTATGCAAGACATGGGTAAGAATAGTTCTCTAACTCTACATGTGATGAGATTCTATATCATCATCAATCCATGCACCAAGAACAAAGTCAAATATGAGGCATTTATGAGTTAGTATCAAATCTGCATTTAAATAAATATTTAGTCATCAACCAAATTAAGTCATACAAGGTTATAAAGCCTGCTCCAACATTACAAAGTACAAAATGGAGTTGTTGGACCAAATCTATTACCATTTATAAGATTCTCTAGGAGAAATCATGGGATTCTTTTCACTAAGTTTCTAAGGAGTTGGCATGTCTGGAAGATGAGTCCATACCAATGAGGGTCCAAAATAGACAAGTATTATCTCTTATTGATGTTGAACTCATCGAGAAACTCTCTCTTAAATGGGAGGTTGTCATTGCCAAAAAGGATGATGAGTCAGATTGGAGAAAACCATTCATGGATTATCCAAATATAGGCAAACTATCTCAAGAGAAGTCCCTAACACATCAGATGAAGCAGAGAGCGCTTTCCTATGCTCTCGTGGATGGCACCTTGTACCAGTTGTCTTTTGATTATATGTGGTTTCATTATTTGGACAAACACAAAGCCCATAAGATCATGACCGAGGTATAGTCGGGTCTATACAAAGCTCATCAATCTGGTCCAAAGATGAATGCCAAGATCAAGATACTAGGATACTACTGACCATCGATGATCATAGACTACATGTATGTAGCTAAGCAATACCACCAATGTCAGGTGCATGGTATGGCCCTACACAAACCACCCAACATTCTACACCATACATTAGCCTTATGGCCATTTGAGTGTTGGGGTATCGACATAGTCGTGATCCTTCCTTCAAGGGTCATCGCTTATCCTAGTTGATACTTTTCCAAGTGTCGAGGTGATCCCACTGAGAGAGGTCAGGCATGCTCTAGTTTCAGAATCATATCGTAGAAATTTAAGGTGCCTTAATGAATTATATCTGATAATGGTATTGTATTCAAGAGCACCAAGATCAACAGCTTTGCCCAGAGATACACCATAGATTGAAGATAATCTACCATCCACTACCCGAGGGAAAATGGCTTAGTAGAAGCCTTCAACAAAACTCTCATCTAGATAATAAAGAAGATACTCAATGACAATAAGTGATAGTTGCATGAGCAGTTAGTCAAAGCCTTGTGGTCTTACTACACAACATACAGAACTCCAACTCAATCTACCCCTTTCTCCTTAGTGTATGGGTTTGAAGCCATTCTACCATTAGAAGTACAACTCCCATCACTAAGGATGGCTAAAAGATCACCATGGAGAAAAAGCCAAGTCACGAAGAGCTGAGGGTTTGGAGGATGTATGGCATGCTAGAATCTTGATTGTACAAAGCTAAAATGATCTGCTCACAACATGTTGGTCCATCCTAGAGCTTTTTGGGAGAGCTTATTTTAGTTCTTTGAGACCAATTGTATCACAAGATGGAGCAATTTTGAACCCATTTGGGAATGCCCTTTTTCCATAGAGAAGGCCTACCAAGGAGGATCTTATCATCTCATAAATCATAAGGGAGAGTATTTGGTGCTTCTAATTAATGGGCTCTACCTAAAAAAATATTTTCCATAAATCTTGTGTGGAAAAAAATTATCAATGAAATTTCATCTCAAATTCCATCGCTTCCATATTTTGAAAACATCTTAGTTTGTGAATTTGCCATGATGTGTTTAGGGTAGGTGTAAGAAACCTGAGTGGTATCCTATCCTTTATCAACACAACACAGACACAAACTATGCACTACCACATAAAACAAACATATCTTTTTGTCTCTACTGAGTTAGGATAAGCCTAGCAGTCACTAATCAAGGGGTTGACATGTTACTACTTGTGTGTCATGTGGTTCCTTGTTTAGAGGATGTTTTCACTTCTTCTTGACTTGACCATCACAAGCACCTTATTAGTTTGGTAGTCTTATTATGAAGTTACCTCATGTTAACTTATTTTTAAGAAGATGTCTACTATGCTTTCTTCTTGGACTAGCCATCATGCACTGGGTCAAATATTTGAGGCTTAGGTAAGTCTACTCTTTCCTTGACTACTCAAGTCTGGTCAGTATTTTCATACTCGCTTAGTCTAAGTCGATAGTATCCAATACAGACTATCTCGATGATCATTTTCATCTGTGAAGATGTAAGTCTCCTTCTAATTGATTATCATATCGAAGAACCTTGGGTTGGTTGTTCCTCAAGAACCAGAACCTAGACCACTCATGGTAGATGTTTGCCATGCCTTCTCTAGACCATCATACATATAGGCTTTCTTTTATAGGGTCATAATGCCCTTAGTGGTATCTCCTAAGAACTCTATTTGGATCACATCCTTTATGACCCCATTTAAACTACCATGTTACTCTTTATGAAATCCTTGTAGCAATTTTATGGTTGGAGAAGACATATATATAGATTCTCCATTGGTCCAAGAAATCAGATAGATGCTGATATAATTTCGTGGTCCTCACACACCAACGGTCACAAAAATATTTAAAGAAAAATATATTTTCGTGGATTAGGAGGATTAGCGATTTTTTTTCCCATGCATCAAGGCGTCAAAAACTCTATGGAAGCCTGACTACTCTTAAGTTGATATTCCCTAGTGGCACTCTTCAAGAGTCACCCATAGGTGTTGACTTGTTATGACCAACAAGTCACCTTGGATCCTTACTTTGAAGATCTAAGTCTAGATTCTTCCACATATGTTGCACACCAAAAAGTGATTGGTTCAATTTGTTGTTACCAACAGATCAATGTGCTTTGGAAGATGTCACACGCTTTCTTCCAAGCATAACTTCACATTGAAAGACACTTAGGTTGGTTCTACTTAAAGAATATCCTTGTAAATCAAAGATAGGCCAAATTTGATATAGGCCCTTCTTAGTGGATCCATCACACACCAATAGGGTCCATAAGTTAAATCCATCTTATCCCCAATGGATCCGAGCTTATGTCTCCTGCAGATATGTCCTAAACCTCAAATTAAATTAAACCAAATCACATCCTCTCTCTAGTGGAGCCCCAAATAAAAATAAATCAATTCCAATTCTCATCCCTAGTGGATGTCTACCAAGAAAATCTAACCAACTCCTATCCCTAGTGGAAACCTCCATGAAATCAAACTATTGACCTCATTTTTAGAATGAGCTCTCAACACCTCCATCTTAGACATAGGACTTCTCTTAGACTTTAAGAGTTCTTTAGTCTTAAGACACATCTAGTGATTAGGTGGATACTCCAACCTAGCCCTAGAGACTTAGAAGAGTTAGCCATAGGAATAGTCATGCCTTGGGGAAATTCCTACCCTTAGCTTAAACCATTCCTCACTTTCCTTCTTTCAAGTCAAACTCCAAATCAATTCTATTTGATTTTCTCAAACTCAAATCAATTCCATGATTGAAATCCATGATTGAAACCCATGATCAAAATCCATTAAAAATTCCTAAGTTCAAATTTCCTAAGTCCTTAACCCTTTCTTAAGGACTTAACCAAAATTATGATAAAAACCTATTCAAAACTTTGAGATTTTCTCATTATCCATTTATATTCTCATTTATAATCCCATTTATAAATTAAATATAAATTCAAACCCATCACATAAAGTTCAAAATTTTAAATCAATTCATGAAAATTTTCTTTAGTCCCTTTATTTTTCCATTAAAGGACTTAGCCAAAATCAACTCTAAACCTTGATCAAAACAATTCAAACTCATGAGATTTTCTCAAAACTTATTTATATTCTCATATAAAATGAAATATAAATATAAATCAATCAATCAAAGGCAAAAAAATTAAATTTAAATTTAAACTTGAAATTCCCTTAACTTTTAATTCCATTAATGGATTTAACCTAAACTTGATCAAACCATTTCAAACTCATGGGATTTTCTCAAAACTTATTTATATTCTCATTTATATTCTTATATATAAATGAAATATAAATATAAATCAATCAAATCTAATCCAATTCAAATTTTAAAAAAATTTCCTTAAATCCTTTAAATTCCTTTAATGGATTTAACCCAAATCATGATTAAACTCTTCAAATCTTGAAATTTTCTCATGATCAATTTACATTCTCATTTATATTCACATATATAAATGAAATATATATTTAAACAATCAAAAGCCACTCCAAAAATCAAACTCAAATCAACTCAAAATTCATTCTAAGCCTTTCAAGCCAAAATTTTGAACTTAGCCAAATCAATTCCAAATCAAGCCAAACTCTTGATTTTCTCTCATGATTCAATCAAACCTACAATCATACGTCCATATATAAATCAAACTTCAATCATTCAATCAAACCCAAATCAAAAAATCAAACCCAAGACTCTTCATATTCTTCCTTTGAATATGAAATTTTCAAATGGATCAAAATCCATTTGACTTCAAACCACTTGTAAATGGATTTATATTTCAATCATGAGTCCATATACAAGATTAATCAACTTCAAATCAAGCTTTGACCAAGCCATTTGACCCACTTAGGCTCACTTGACCCAAAGTGACCTAAAGTACCCTTATGAGATAACCTTTGATCCGAACCAAATTGGATAGAACCAAACTCATATATCTCTCTCATCATGATCAACAATCATCATGGATGATCAATCAATCAAATTAGGTCAAACCAAGTCAAACTAAGGGTTGAAAAGTCAACACTTAACCCAAAATGAACAAAATAAATTCCACCATATAGCCAAATTGATTGAAACCATTGATCTAAGTTCACTGACCTATGTTTGAACTTCTAAGCCAACATTTGAGCATAACCTAGCCCAATTGGCTCCACTTGAAAGTTGACCCATTTGACCTAAAGGGCCAAAATGTGTCAAAACTTGATCTAAGCCAAATTGATTCAAAAAATGGGTCAAGTTCATTCCAAATCACTTGTGGAACTTGACCAAAGCCTTCCAAATAGATCAACCTAGCTCAATTGACCTTAGACCCAACATGACAAAAGGGGTCATGTTGAGCCAAAATTGAACTTAACCAAATTGATTGAAAAAAAGATACCAATCCACTCCATATGATTAACCAACCTAAACCTACCTTGACCTAACAAATAGGTCAAATGGGTCAAATAGGTCAACTTGACCATTTGACCTAAATGAGTCATATGAGCCAAAATATAACCAAATTGAATCAAACTAAAGACCAAAATATTTCAAATTCATATGAACTTGACAACCCTTGGTTTGACCCAATTTGACCAATTGGTCAACTTGACCCAAGTTGACCCATTTTGACCTAAATGGGTCAACATGAGCAAACCCTATCAAATGGATTTCAAATCCAATGAAACTTGGCCAAACCTATTTCTCCACATACCACATGTCCAATGAAAAAATAGCAAAATAACCATTTTACCTAGGCCATAGAACAATTTGGCTACCATGATATTTTGGTCATACCCTCTTCAAATCACTTGAGACCCCAAAAGCTCAAAATACATGAGTGGTGCACCCAACCCAATGGGTTTGGGTCAGCCCATTTGGTCCATAGACCAAACCCGACCACTTAGAGCAAAATTGAATTTTGAAATTCCCTCTTAAGCTCAAATTCAACACATGGGAAGTTGGTAATCCACTCAAGGGATCAAACCAACCATGTGCTCACTAAAACCATCACCAATCTCCAATCTCAAAAGATAAAATAGCAAAGAATGGTTCACCATTTGATCCAAGGGGAGATATACTCCCCAATTCAATGAAATTCAACTCATTCACTCTAAAAGCAGAACCTAGAGCCATCTGAGCATTCCAAAGCTTCTAGATGGATTTAATTCCCCAATTCTTTGTATAGTAAAAAATAGGAGCTCAATACATTACCAACTTCTCCTCACTTGATCATCCTCTTTTTGCACACTCATATCAAGCCAATCCCCATGATTGAAGGTCTCACAACAAGGAAGAGCTCAATGGATCAAAGACAAAGCTCAAGGAAGTGGATCCACTTAATCCCAAGGGGGAATTTTAAGGGCGCCTCCACTGACAAAGCTACCTTCATCACCCTAAGGTGAGGGAATTTTCACTTAGCTTGATAAGTGTTGGTCCGTGAAAGAAATATTCACATGAGAAACCACCATTGGATGGGTTTATTTATGCTTATATGGTTATTTTTGTATGATTTCATGCTAGATCTCAACTCTTAGATCATGGATCTCCATTGATCACATAAGAATTATCATCTCCCATCCATCCATTGTTTTAGATGGAAGATTATTTGCACATTTAGTAAATCCATTATCCTTTAAAACAAAGATCTTTGATCGACAAGGATCCTTAAAATATGCCCATTTGGGATGTGACGTTAGGTCACACTATGCATGTGTGTAAAGCACGCTGATCCGCACATCGTCAGGTGAGTATAAGTGGGATTAGTTTTTACTTAATTTTAATTAATTTGAGAACTTCTAAAATTCATAATTCCCTAGAAAAATAAAATGTAAAAGAAAAAAAAAATGGAAGATAATTAACTAGAATATTTTAAAAAATAGTTTCAATGGATTTTGAATTACCCTTTTCCATTTTTTGGGAATCTAATTAGCTAATTATCTTTAATTAGTCATCAATTGATCTCAAATTTTATGGTTCATTTGGGGATGACCTCGCCTCCTCTAATTTTCTTGAGATTTATAAGGGCTCAATTGGGGAAATTATTATTTCCCCTAATTACCTCTTTCATGTAATTAAGGATAATTAAGGTGATTAGTGATTTACTATGATTGATTTGATTAAGTCGATTCAGGAATAGGGGTTTATGGAATAATTTTGGAATTTTCCCTATCTAAATCTCCTTAATCCCCTTAATTAAGGGTTAACTCATTAATCACCCTTTAATCAATTTTCAAAAATTCTAAAAGTTCGAACTTAATCTACCTTGGGTAGATGCTTAGGTGTTTAATAGCCTAAGTTTAATAAGAAAATTAAAACCCAATTCACATGTGTGAAAGGATGTTATAAAGTACTTAAGTTAAACCCCTTAGCTTAATTAACTTTAATTGTGATCCAAATTGCATTTGGACTTTTCATTATTAGGTGCATTGCAAATTTAAATTCCTTGTGGTTTTATGTCATCTCATTGGCTCAATTACTAATTAATTTTCTAAGGTGGTGTAAAAGGTTAATTAAGCCACTTAATTCATACCTTAACCTAATCAATGCTTAAAATGGATTTAATTATCTAAAATTAAAAAAAATACAAACACATGTGGAATGGGTTAGAAACAACAAACTCATCTCACCTTTAAAATTAAATCAAACTTCAAACTAAACAAAAATTATTTTGAAATTCACTTTGATTTATTCTAATTTTCTTATTCTATAAGAATGTTTTAGGATTTAAGTAAGTTTTTTTTTTACATGCTTTCATTGCTTTGAGCTTTCCCAACATGTTAAGTTATATATCATGTGATTCATGCATTCATAATTTCATGTTTCAAATTTTAAAATGAAATTGTTTACTTTATGTCAAATGTGCATGTGTTGGCTAAAATAAAATATTACTGGCTATTATCATTACTAAATCCAAATTATTTTTAAAACTTATAAATTAAATATCAAATTTGAAAGTGTACTATTCTTATACTTTAATCATAAGCTTACATGTGATGGATTATAAAAGTATGCTTATCATAGGTTCTCTTTCTTCCTCATGTTGGTATAGTTTTGAATAGGAGTTAGTAAAATGTAGGGTTCATTTGAAAAGAACCCAACACTTACTTAATCTAATTCATCCCTATGCTATTACTTAAGAAAGTTTACCTATACTTACATACATAAATTGCATAAACAAAACAAATATATTAAACAACTTTTGCATATTTCTTTTCTATTTCATTTCTTTTATATACATGTTTTTTTAAGGAAAGTGGTATATTAGGACAACCCCGAGGTTTGAGCTAAGTAGCTTAAGTATGTCTTGTACCTTACACCTCTGTTAACAATGGTGCTATACTCACTTATACCTTTCTTACTTCATGTATGTGAAATTTTGGATAAGGAAAACCTTTTCTACTTAAGAAAAATCATGCATATTCAACATTTTCTTAAAGGGATTACTTAGCATGAATCATAAAGTGTGTTAACCTTTCATTTACATGTATAGATATGCTTATCCATCCATATGCATGATATATATGTTGGGAAAGAAATGAAGTAATGTGTGTTATGTGAATTTTGATTCATTTTATTTAATCTTAAAATGCCTTTCTTTTTGAATATGTTTGTTTAGAGTTTATCTAAACTTAGGATTTATAAAAGATGTAATCAAAATATTCATAAATGAACTAAAACATGAACCTATTTTAGAAATTACTTGGTTGGGAAGGAAAGAGAAGTTCTCTTCTCTCTCTCTTATAACTTAGTAATTTAATTGTAGGTTTCACTTAAACCAATTAAAACATGAAATAAATAACCCAAAATACTTAAACAACTTAAATAAAACCATCCTCTAAGTTGAACATGCTCTTCACACTTAGAAAATTTAAACTTAAAGTCATAGCTAAGCATACCACACAAACCTTCAAAGCATACACATTAGCCTAAGTCACCAAGCTTAGGTCAAGGCATGGTTTGATGTTATGTTTTTTGTGATATATGTTTTAGACGGGATGTTAGGGTGTATGCTTATAGAATGAATGGTAGGACATGCTTAGTCTAACTATTCTTTTCTGTAGGGATTGTGCTTAAGGGGCGCTATCATAAATAAAAATATAAATGCTTCTTTCTTGCAGGTGATTATACCCTTTACATAATCCATAGGCTAGGTGAACTTAGTCACCCATGTGTGGGGTGATAAGTCCAATATACATGTTTGGAATGTGTGGGGTGTGATTCAACTAACCTTTTTTTTTTTGTAAATGTTAGTTAGATTTATACTTTTCCTTTTCATATAAAATTTTATATAATTAAGATTTTAGAATGATTTTTTATGGGGATTATAAGCATTGGTCATAAGATCTTATCTTATGCACCATGTTAAACCTTGGAGCATTTACCATCCAACCTTTCAAAGGAGGAACCAAAGAAGAAAAGAAGAAAAGAAGAAGAAAGAATAAAGAATAGAACATAAGACATTTAATCTTAAAATGCCTTTCTTTTGAATATGTTTGTTTAGAGTTTATCTAAACTTAGGATTTATTAAAGATGTAATCAAAATATTCATCAAATGGAACTAAAACATGAACCTATTTTAGAAAATTACTTGTTAGGGAAGGAAAGAGAAGTTCTCTTCTTCCTCTCTCTTCATAACTTAGTAATTATAGGTTTCACTTAAACCAATTAAAACATGAAATAAATCAACCCAAAAAACACTTAAACAACTTAAATAAAACCCTCCTCTAAGTTGAACATGCTCTTCACACTTAGAAAATTTAAACTTAAAGTCATAGCTAAGCATACCACACAAACCTTCAAAGCATACACATTAATCTAAGTCTCCACTTCAAGCCTTAGGTTAGGTCCTTATGGTTTGATGTTATGTTTTGTTTTGTGATATGTTTTAGACTGGATGTTAGGTGTATGCTCATAGAATGAATGGTGGGACATGCTTAGTCTAACTATTCTTTCTGTAGGGATTGTGCTTAAGAGCTATCATAAATAAAATATAAATGCTTCTTGTGGTGATTATACCCTTTACATAATCCATATTAGTGGACTTAGTCACCTGTGGGTGATAAGTCCAATATACATGTTTGGAATGTGTGGGGTGTGATTCAACTAACCTTTTTTTTGTAAATGTTAGTTAGATTTATACTTTTCCTTTTCATATAAAATTTTATATAATTAAGATTTTAGAATGATTTTTTATGGGGATTAGGATGAGCATTGGTCATAAGATCTTATCTTATGCACCATGTGAAACCTTGAGCATTTACCATCTAACCTTTCAAAGGAGGAACCAAGAAAAGAAGAAAAAGAAGAAGAAAGAAAGAAGAAAGAAAAGAAGAATAACATAAAGACATTATTTAATCTTAAAATGCCTTTCTTTTTTGAATATGTTTGTTTAGAGTTTATCTAAACTTAGGATTTATGAAAAGATGTAATCAAAATATTCATCAAAATGGAACTAAAACATGAACCTATTTTAGAAAATTACTTAAGGTTAGGGAAGGAAAGAGAAGTTCTCTTCTCTTTCCTTCTCTTCATAACTTAGTAATTAATTGTAGGTTTCACTTAAACTGAATTAAAACATGAAATAAAACTAACCCAAAATACTTAAACAACTTAAATAAAACCCTCCTCTAAGTTGAACATGCTCTTCACACTTAGAAAATTTAAACTTAAAGTCATAGCTAAGCATACCACACAAACCTTCAAAGCATACACATTAATCTAAGTCTCCACTTCAAGCCTTAGGTTAGGTCAGTGCATGGTTTGATGTTATGTTTCGTTTTGTGATATATGTTTTAGACGGGATGTTAGGGTGTATGCTTATAGAATGAATGGTAGGACATGCTTAGTCTAACTATTCTTTTTTGTAGGGATTGTGCTTAAGGGGCGCTATCATAAATAAAAATATAAATGCTTCTTTGATTATACCCTTTACATAATCCATAGGTGGACTTAGTCACCCATGTGGGGTGATAAGTCCAATATACATGTTTAATGTGATTAACTAACCTTTTTTTATAAATGTTAGTTAGATTTATACTTTTCCTTTTCATATAAAATTTTATATAATTAAGATTTTAGAATGATTTTTTATGGGGATTAGGATGAGCATTGGTCATAAGATCTTATCTTATGCACCATGTGAAACCTTGGAGCATTTACCATCCAACCTTTCAAAGGAGGAACCAAAGAAGAAAAGAAGAAAAGAAGAAGAAAGAAAGAAGAAAGAATAAAGAAGAATAGAACATAAAGACCCCATAACAATGAATTCAGCTTAATTGTAATATTCATTTGTAATGGTTGTATAAGGGTAGAGCTTGGCTACCCATATTTGATATTTTTTGGTGGAGATCACAATGACCATTAATTTTTTTTTACAATTGCTTTATAAATTAATTGATGATTTATTTAGCTTTTGCATTAAGTGGCATGATTTTCTAGTTTCCTTACTTTATGTATGGCTGATGTGGATTAGGCTCTTTAGGAAAATAAATCTTTACCCAACTAACAACTCAAATAAAATTAAACAACTCATAACCTCACCTAAAGCATAGGATTAAAATCAAGATAAAAAAATTCAACTTATGGACATTTTTTTTATAATATCATGCACAAATGCATATTATTTCACTCTTGATTGAGGGCTTCCACCTTGCCGAGAACCCAACTTGACCTTGGGCGTGTTGGAAACTCACCTCCTCTCACTGATTTTGGCCAATAATCTAATTTCTCATGCATCACTCATAAAAATCCTATTAGCCTAAGTTAAAATATTGTCTAAAATAAAAACAAAATAAAATTTGTATTGCATTAGATTTAGGTCATTTGAAGCATGTCCCTTTACATGATCTAGTCTCTTTAGAGAGTGAGTTTAAGGACTTAGCTTCTTTCTAAATAATAACAGACTAGCTATCTTGCATTAGCATAAAGACTTGCCTACATGTATTTAAAATCATAGAAAGTTAGTTGGCTCCCCAAGTGATTGTAAGTCGTATCGTGGTTTGTCCTCTTGTGAGGCAAACCAATTAACCATTTTTTGCCTTAGATTTAGGTTGTGCTTCAGGCCCTCACCGAAGCTCCCTAGATTTAGGTTCTGAGGTTGCTTCTCCCCTTTAAGGGCCATAAGCATAATTCCTCACCTCTTAGGTATTTCTTTAATCTTGTGTTAAAGAATCTTAAGTCCTAAAATTCTAATAAAAAATGTAACTTAAACAAACTAAATCAACTTCCAAAATGTAAAGCCTAATTTTAGGATAGTTTGAGATGCTCGCTAGGTTTCCTAGCATCATGGGTATCTTCTACTTATCTTTTATTTTGGCTTCCATAATAATTACCTCTTTTGATCAATCCTATTTGATCTTCAAATACAAACCAATCGATTGATAGTCCTTCCCTATTGAAATCTTGAGATAATGATCATTTACCTTAATCGAGTTTTCCTAGGATCTCCCCTTATGTAATCAATTATGGGGACTTGCCTCATAGTTAATGAACTCTTTAAAATAAACCCTTTTTATTTTTCCATGTAAAGTGGGGAAGAATCTCTGTATATAGCACCCATCATTCTTAGGAGTCCTTATTGAGGTGATTGGTTCCATTAAAGGTAGTGATTTATATCTTTTGATATATTCCTTGATGACATCGATCCCTGAATAAGTATCTCATGGATCTGAGACATCTTACCAAGATGAATTTGTATCTCTTCTTCTTTCTCCATGATTTGAAAGGCGACTCCCCAATAGGAATTTATTCACCACAAATTTTTCTGGCAACTCCGTTGGGGATGGTTCCTCTCTCCATCTTTGGTAAATGATCATTGTTTTTGAGTAGCAATAGTAGGTTTGCACTTTGGAATGAATCCAAGACTATCCTTCTTTTCATTAGCACTTAGCTCATTTCATTCTTGAGTTAAGTTAGCCAACATCTTTAGGTTTTAGGACCGCTTCCTTGTTGGTCTTAAACCCCATGAGTTCCTCCAATGTAAAATGAAAAGATCTAAATAAAAAAGAAACATCTTTAAAGACTTCCTCCTTTTTTTTATGGTAAGGAAAGGTTCATCCTAAAATAATAAATCTTCCATAAAAGATCTTTGCTCTTCAAAAGCACCTTTTCAAAAAAATACACTTAATAAAATATTTTCTACAAAATTTTGTCACCCTCATTTAACAATTCTCATAATTATTACATGTAGCAATTTTCAAAAACAAAAATAATAAGATTTTCCAAAGCACAAATGAACATCTTCTTTCAATTCACTTTGATGAAGATTTCATTTCAAAATAATCATCCTTTTCAAAAATCACTCATAATCATAAAAATTTTCAAAAGCACACATGAAATATTCTATTCAATACACTCACATTATTGAATGGAAAGTTCATTTGTAAACAAAAATTAAAAAATAACACATATGAACATCCTCATTTAATTTATTAAATGAAGATTTCATTCAACTAAAAATAAAATATCATTTAAAATCCCACTTAAACATATTTCACATATGTTTTACATTGAAGTTCCTCTAAAAAAGCAACAATCACAAAAAATTTCATATTTCAAAATAAAATTGATTCCATTCTTACATACTTAAATTTGTTGAATGGAAGTTCTTTCAAAACAAAATCAACAATCATATTTCAAAAAATTTTCAAACATTTATTTCAATTTCACTTAGCATAAATTTTAAGTGAAGTTTCAAAATTCAAAATCAAAATCAGCAATCATATTTCAAAATTTTCTAAACACATTTGGAACCTTCCTTAACATACCCAAATTTGTTAAGTGAATTCTCCAAATCCCAAGATTCAAGAATTTTTAAAACACATTTGGAATTTCATTTAGTATAATCAAATTCTCTAAGTGAAATTTCTAAATCCAAAATCAAAATCAACAATCATGTTTCAAAAACATTTCAAACATATATTTGGAATTTCATTTAGCATAATCAAATTTGCTAAGTGAAGTTTCCAAATCCAAAATCAAAATCAACAATCATGTTTGAAAAAAAGTTCAAACATCTATTTGGAATTTCATTTAGCATAATCAAATTTGCTAAGTGAAGTTTCCAAATTCAAAATCAAAATTGATAATCATATTTCAAAAAATATTTTAAACACTCATTTGAAATTTCACAGAGCATACTCAAATTTGCTAAGTAAAGTATCCAAATTCAAAAATCAAAATTTTCAAACACCTTTTGGAACTTCTTCCCTTAGCATACCAAATTTGCTAAGGAGAAGTTTCCATTTTCAAAACCAAAAATGAAATCAAAATTTTAAACACACCATTTGGAATTTCATTTAGCATACTCAAATTTGCTAAGTGAAATTTCCATTTCACAAAACCAAGTGGATTTCATCTTTAGCATACCAAATTTGCTAAAAGTTGAATCTCCACTTTCAATAACCTCAAAAAATAAAAGAAAACACTTAGGATTCCCTTAGCATACCAAATTTGCTAAGGATCCTACCCTTTTCAAAAATCAAAACATTCTAAACAAATGAAACACTTAGGATTTTCTTAGCATACCTAAATTTTCTAGGAATCCTATTTTCAAAAAGTAAACAAGTTAAAATTAGATTCTTCACTAAGCATACTTAAATTTTATAAGTAAGAATTCTAAATTTTTCAAAATCAAAAGCAAAATTCACAAAAAATAGAAATAATCACTTTTACTTCACTTAGCATACCTAAATTTACTAAGTAAGAGTTCCAAAACATTCAAACAAAATAAAATTAGTTTTACCCTTACTTTAACATATCCAAATTTGGTAAAGGAAAGGATCCAAATCACAAACTCAAATTCAAAACATAAATGAACCTACAGAAGCATCTTATCAAAATTTTGAATCCATATTTCATCATACTCAAATTTGTTGAAGTTTGGATTCATACTCAAATTCCTCTTTTAATCAAACTTTTCAAATTCATTTGAAGAACTTAACACTTCCATGTTGGATGTGGGTTCAAATTTTCAAAATTCAAATTCAAAATCTATGGAGACAAAAAAATTGATGCAAGTTCATTTCTCATTATAGATTCTTTTCAATTAGTGCAAGTATAGTTTCATTTTTAGTTTACTACAGGCAGTGCAATGGCAGGTTCCTAAAAATTTGTCTTTACTTTCCCCCATGGTAAGGATCTAGCTCTAGATCAAACTGCCTTCCCTCATCTAGACCATACCCACTTGATCCATTTTCTCTATGGATTTGAGGGGGTCAAGATCACTTATGAGGGCATTCCCCTCACCATAGTCAGCAGGAAGAAGGTGGCCGGGTAGAAGCCGGTCATCAGGGTAGACTTACCCTCTGATTCAGATATCTCCTCACTGAAGAGGAAAGCTGTGGAAGTACCACAAACTTTAGCTATTTCAGTATCGGTAGTATTGGAAGTTCCAATTCTAGTTGTAGTTCATCCCAAAGTTTCACACATGTTTTCCATGAAGCACCACCATCTGCACTCCAAGGGTAAGGTTCCTCCAAGGCTTGCCTCCCCACATTTGAGTATGGGTCTAGCTCACACTCTCTCATCCTACCCACACCCAAAGATAGAATAAGAAATGGTCAAACAATTCCACACTAGATAAGAGCAGAGCAGCCTAAATCCATGGATGAGTCTCCCATGATCACTTCACACCGTTATGAAAACCGCCATCCTCTCAGATTAGATAGAGGATGAAGGGATCCATTCATCACCTCCTCTAGTGGTGCACTTATAGCCAACAGCTTTCTAGAGTAGAGGTCATGCCTGATCTATTCTCTACTGGTGGTGAGAGGAGTCCAATACCCGTGATCTTTGATTCATTATCCCTACATAGGGAGGCATCCGAGAGAGGGCCCATGAGGCCCACATCACACATTATAAAGGATGGAGTTCAGCCCATCACCACTTTGCTTTGGTTGACTTTCCACTGCTACCCGCGGTTGACCATAATACAGATTCTCCTCACGGGGACCATCCACCACAGGAGGGAAATTCTTGTGCACAAAGAGTCAGTGGTGTCTTCACCCCACCGCTCTACCCCACGTTCGCCATCCCTAGTGCAAGTTTTAGCAGCACCCATTCCATCTAAGGCCATGAAGGTCACATCAGGAGAAAAATGTACCCTGTTGGTGATTCGACGGCCAGGATCCTACTCTACACCACCATTGTGGGGGCGAGCTCCTAACCTTCCGCCTCTGGTGGTGTGGGAAGGAGTGGCACTCAAGCATCTTGGTCGTTCCTTCACCAACTTCACCCATATAGCTGAATGCAGAGATGGTGAAAGTTATCACGAATATTCCAAATGACAGTTCAGTTACAGCAGTGGTAGAGGATCATCTTAGGATTGCTCTATTATAGCCGATAAGAGTATCATTCTTCTAGTGAGTACCAAGATAAGATTGACTCCATAAGTGAGGTTCGGTGCTCTCAAGACATGATAGATCAACTCACCAAGCTATTTGTACCTGCTGAGTTAGATTGATCCTTAAATGAGAAGTTGCACACTATTTCATGGAGAAGAAAGAGTTCTTAAGGTACACATGGTCTGATGAAGAAAGAGTCAACTTTGATTCCAATGAAGATGACTTGATTTGGGATTCAACTGGCATATGTATGGTTGATACTAGAGTTTCTCTTCTTAGAGAGCAACAGGCCATGGAAGGTGATGAGGTTGATCAAGGAGACACTACAAAATCAGCCCATCACCTCACGAGTTAAGAAAAATGAGTGATTGATAGGATGGCACAATAGCAGGACTTGTTAGGTCTGCTTCCCAAATTTGTTCATCCTAGAAGTCAATGTCAAGCTTTGAAAGTGCATGTCTGACCTAAGACTCTACCTTATGTTGAACAAGGTAGCACTAGTATGTATAGCATGGTAGTGGATAGTACCTTCATACATAAAAAAGATCTAAAATCCATGGTTGAGTAGTAAGTGAAGGAAGCTTTGGCTCAAGCCTGGGGTGGATCATCGGTTCCAAAGGGTAGACCCTACCCAGAGAAATTTGATGATATCCAGTATCCCGAGGGTTTCGTGCCTCCTCCCTTCAAAAGCTTTGATGGTAGTGGGAATTCGAGGCAGCATATAGCTCACTTCAGGGCCAGTTATTGCAACATAAGTGGTAGCGACACTTTACTCTTTAGACTCTTTGTTAGTAGACTAGCTGGTATTACTTTTGATTGGTATGTTGAACTGCCCAATGGTTTAGTAAAGATATTTGCTAAGTTAGAGCAATTCTTCATCAAGAGATTTGCTGGAGCTCAACAAAGGATTATTGTAGATGATCTCGTTGTAGCCCAATAAGACTCTGGTGTGTCACTTGTTGATTATATTCTCCGATGGAATAACCTGAGTATGAAGTGTGAATTGCAACTATCTGAACAACATGCCATTGAGATTCTCTTAAAGAATATCCATGGCCCGGTCGCCTTCATGCTTAAGCGCTTCGCCATAAAGATATTTGAGAAGCTAATCAACAAGGTGGTTAGTCTACAAGGAGAGGCTAAATAGTTGTCTTTTCCAGATCAGTTGCCAAAGTAAAAATTTGAAAAGGTCTATGAAAAGAAACCGAGCAAGAATGGTTGAAAGGAAGCAGCAACTAGAGATCACCGAGACCATGACTCAAGCCCACCTCCTTTGCCACCACAGACCATACGCCTCCACCTCCATGGCTAAGATACCATCACCACCCATACCACCAACAGCAGTGACATGTTTATCATCCGCCAGGAAACTATGGTCCGCCTACTCTTTTAGATAAGTTAAACAAACCTTATTTATTTAAGAGGGAGGTAATCATAAAAATATTTAAGAATCTCTTAAAGAAACCTGATTTTCAGCTACCCGAGCCTAGGAGATTGGAGGAAGTAGGCAAAAGTCATGATCCAAACTTTTTTCCTTACCATCGTATGCTAGGCCACCTTTTGGAGGATTGCTTTACATTCAAAGACTGGCTTGAACATAGTTTTAAGACTAGTGCTATCATTATCCCAAAGGAATACCTTATGGAATAACCCTCCAGTTCCATTAGGGTAATCCTTGGGGATACAAGTGATCCTACCAAAACCAAAGAAGGTTAGGATATCTCTATGTCTAAAACCTCTAAGAAAATAAAAAGATCAAGAAGCTTTCCTGCTGAGTAGCTAAACTCCACCAACAAGGAAGGTTTGCAAGTTGCTAGTGCCAACTCTAAGAAAGTGGGAGCTCAGAAGAAGATGTGTCTGAGATAGCCCCATAGCATAGCCCACTGTCAGACTCCGCAGCCTTCCACACCGGTGACTTCTTCCATTTCTAGCTCTTCTTTCTTCTACTAGTAGAACTCTTGTATCAATGGCAGGGCATCAAATCCCTTACTCCACTCACTCTACTTGACTTCTACTTTATACCCCCAAATACTTCCAAGTAATTGAAGAATAAAGCTGATTTAAATTACATTTGCATCTCCTTTGATGAGTTATCTTCTTCTATTCCTAACGATAACTCTTCAAGTCTAATTAACTATAAAAATTCTGATCTTCCTCTTTCTAATTCAGAGTTAGATTTTTCAACTCTGAATACTATGGCTTCACCTCTTGAGTTAGGCTTAGAATAATCCGATTATGAGATTCCCATAGAAGAAGCTATAGGTGAGCTTGAAGTGCAAGTAGAACTTGCCACCACCTTGCCTCAAGAGATTACCGAAGTCAACCTCCATAGTGGCAAGGTTCTACCTCCTAGGGAAGCACCTCTAGATAGAGGGAATAAGTCATTGGTATTGAAGATCGAGAAGCCCTTCCATAGGATGCTCCACCCTTGGATATGCTTGTGGAAGACCAGCTAAAGGTGGACTACAATGTTCTTTCTCATCTAAGAAAGTTGCCATCTAAGCTAAGCATATATGATGCCCTTGTCTTATCCAAAGAGATGAGGAAATCACTATTCAAGGCCCTCCTTGATCATGAAATATGCTTAGCTCAGCTGACCGCTATAGGAGAGGAATCACATTATGCAAAAGAAGCCTAAGGGATCACCTTCATAGATGAAGACCTTCTACTAGAGGACTTGGAGTACAACCATCCCCTATACATTATAGTTAACATGGATACATTCAGAATTGCCAGGGTTCTCATGGATTGCATCAAGAACATTATGAGTCTAAAGACCCTTGCCTATTTGAAGATAGACATCTCACTCGAGGAGATAGATGATGTTGAGAGGATTCAATGATCAAGCGGCTTTAGGTTCTATAGTGTTACCTTGGAGATCGGACTGGAAGATCAAGCCAAGTTCTACATCATTGATTTGAATACTTCATTCACTGCTTTGCTTGGTAGACCTTGGATACATCAAAACAAGATTGTTTCATCCTCCCTTCATTAGTGCATCAAGTTCAGAAAAGATGGAATTGAGTATCGTGTCAACGGGGATGAAAAACAATTTTCAGTTAGAGAGGTTGAGATTTATGAGGATGCGACCTATTATCTAATGCAAATGCAAATGCAAAAAAAAAAAAAAAATAGAAAATGAAGCAACAGAAAAGATAAAAGAAAATGAAAAGAAAAAGGAAAGTCCAAGTTCACAAGAAAGGGGTATTGAAGAAGAAGTGGATCCGCATATCACATTCCACCCATAGTTCTCTCCATCATATGGACATGTGGGTAGGATGGCTCAACCTCCACCAGTGAGGCGAGGTAGAAACAAAGGTAGTTCCAGAGTTGGGAGACCCCCTAGTTGGCCTTCAGCCAATAAAGGTCATGTACCAGTTCATAGGAGTACCGTACTATTCACATAGACCTAAAATAAAGATCGAAAGATAAGTCCAATGTGATTAGTATACCAGCCAACCCCTCTCAGCGGGTTCCATTGGTGGTGACTTTTGATCCAGCCAGAGACAAAGCCAAGCCTCCAAGCAAAGTAAAGTATTAGAATCTAGTTTATGTGAAACTATTAGGCAGTAGTTGGGAACCTTAGCTCTTACCTCACTTACATCTCAGAAAGTTGAAGGTTTTGTAGTTAAGAAAGTCCCTAAATGACATGAAGAGGTTCTTTTGGGTTCATCATCCTCAAGTCCGAGCTTGATGTAGACTTGAGGAAGATACTTTTAAAGAATTAATGGAATTACCTTTTGACTTTTACTCCTTGTGTTCAAAATCTTATACAAAGGTTTAGTTCCTCACACATGGTCCAAGCAAGTCAATATTTTAAAAAGCTATGGAATAATACGGGGAAGCACAATCAAGAGCGACTGGATTCATACAAGGTCCAATCGATGGAAGATTATCCTAGTTGTTACCAACCATTTGAATCGAGGTTCTTCTCACATCCCAACTCTTATGAGAATGTGTGTTTAGAAACCTTAGATGATCCAATCAATCTCCAAGTCAAAGAGGCACCACTAGAGTTTGAAGAGGAGATTCATTCAACAATCGACATGCTTAAAGAAATCAACCCAAGAAAGAAAATCCTCACCGACATACATCGCTCATTACTAAATGAAGAAGAAACCAATGACTTAGTTATTGACCGAGTTTAAAGATTATTTCACAAGGAGTTATGAAGAAATGCCAGATTATCTCACATATTCCATAAGCTAGTAATAGATCCTAACGTTACCCCTATTAAGCTCCTAAACATGCGATTAGAAATTGAACAATGTCATTGAAGTTAAGAATAATCGAATGGTTTCATCGGGAAGAAAAATATCCAACTTGATTAGCTAGTCATCCCAAGAAGAAGAATGGCCAAATTCATTTGCATCATTTTAGGACTTAAACAAGGCATGTCCTAAGGATGAGTTTCCTTCCTATACTAGAATTAATGGTGGACATTGCCTCATCTCATGCAATCTTCTCATGGATGGATCATCCGCTATAACCAAATCAAGATGTCTCCAAAGATGAAAGAAATACTTCAACCTCGAAAATCTTCTATAGGGTCATGCCTTTGGCCTTAAAAATGCTACATACCAATGCCATGACTCGGATCTTCAATGAACTCATTCATCATCGTTGAGTGCTATGTTGATGATCTAGTAAAAATAGAGAAAAGGAAGACCACTTCGACTTGAGAGTAGTTTTCAAATGGTTAAGATAATATAACCTCAAAATGAATCCTCAAGTGTGCATTCAGTCGCTGGAAATTGGTTTGTTGTTAACATGAATAGAAATAGATCTAAAAGATTAAAGCTATCTTAGAAATGTCACCTCCTAAGAGTTTAACTCAACTCGATCCTTTCAAGGATGGGTAGTATCTAAGATGCTTTATCTCAAAATTATCGGAGATGTGCATTCTAGCACTTGTCAAAAGGATGCCAAGTGGGATGAAAAGTGCACACATTCAAAGACATTAAAGAATACTTGGTGAAGCGCCGCCTAGTCTCTATCCGGCATTGATCCTTTATACCGCATTGGATGACTCTCTCGCTCTATTGGCCAAGCCAATGATGAGGGAAGGAAAGTTTCTCTACTACCTCAACCATCATTGATCTGAAGCAAACTATCCACCTATTGAGAAACATTGCATAGCTTTGATCTTGCTACACACTACATGCTTTCTCATAAGGTGAATTTGATCTCAAGAACCAATCCACTGTAGTATCTCATGACATGACCAACGCTTTCTAGATGTTTGGCTCGCTAGTCCATGATACTCTCACAGTTTGATATCACATTCGAACCCCTCCACGTCATAAAAGGACAAGCACTAGCAGATTTTTTAGTAGCACACTCACATCTTCCTGATTCTCTACTTAGTGATGATCTGATGAACAAATCATGAACTTAGGAAAGGCTGAAACCGCCGATGGGAGATGTATTTTGATGGTGCTGCTTCTTTTGTTAAAGGTGAAGCACCACGATATATTCTCCCAGGAAAGATAGGGGTAGAAATAGTTCTTCTAACTCCAAACCATGATGTGATGAGATTCTCATACTATCTTTCCAACCCTTACACCAACAACAAAGATGAGTATGAGGCTTTGATTAGCTTGAGTTAGCCATCACCATAGTCAAGAGCATCAACATTTTGGGGATTCTCATGGTCATCAACCGACATGGGTCCTACTGGTTCTCAAACACAAGCTTTGTCATTACTACGAGTATACCATGAAGTTGTTAGCCCAAATTCTCGAAGTCATTATCTACTAGGTTCCCCGAGCAGAGAAAGCAGTAGCAGATGCCTTAACCAAACTTGGCAAAGAGTTGGCGTGTCCAGAAGATGAGTCCAATTTAATAAGGGTCCAAAATAGACAAGTCATGTCCTTTATTGATTCTGAACTCATCAAGTGATTTTATCTTGAAGGGGAGGTTGTCACTGCCAAAATGGACAAGGACCTGATTACCCATTCATAGACTTGAACAGACAAACTACGTGACCTCATTTTAGAATGAGTTCTCAACACCTCCATCTTAGCTTATGATTCCTCTTAGACTTTAAGAGTTCCTTAGTCTTAAAACACATCTAGTGATTAGGTGGACACTCTCCCCAGCCTAGAAGACTTAGAAGGTTTAGCCAGGAATAGGTCATGCCTATGTGTTAAAAATCTACCCTTTAGCTTAAACCATTCCTCACCTTCCTTCATTTAAGTCAAACTCTAACTCAATTCTTTGATTTTCTTGAACACCAAATCAATTTCATGATTCAATTCCTTGATTGAAATCCTTGATTGAAACCCATGATCAAAATCCATCAAAATTCCTAAGTCAAAATTTCCTAAGTCCTTAACCCTTTCTTAAGGACTTAGCCAAAATCATGATCTAAACATATTCAAATCTTTGAGATTTTCTCATGAGATATTTATATTCTCATTTATATTCACATATATAAATGATTCAAACCATCAAATAAAATTCCTCAAAACAACTCATGAAAATTTCCTAAATTCCTTTAATTTTCCATTAAAGGACTTATAAAATCAACTCAAATCATGATTCAAACCTATTCAAACTTTATGATCCATTTATATTCTAATTTATATTCACATATATAAATAAAATATAAATTCAAATCCATCAAATCAAATTCAAAATTCCAAAATAATTCATGAAATTTTTTTCACAATTCCATTAATTTTCTGTTAAAGGACTTAGCCAAAATCAACTCCAAATCTTGATCAAACCTATTCAAATCCATGGGATTTTTCAAAATTATTATATTCATTTATATTCTCATATATAAATTAAATATAAATATAACTCAATTCAATCAAACCCAAAAATTATATCCCAAATTTAAAAAGCTTAAAAAATCCCTTAAATCCTTTAATTTTTCATTAATGGATCTAACCTGAACCTTGATCAAACCACTTCAAACTCATGGGATTTTCTCAGAATAAATTTATATCCTCATTTATATTCTCATATTTAAATGAAATATAAATATACATCAATGAAATCCAATTCAAAAATTAAAATTAAAATTAAAAATTCTATTAAATCCTTTAAATCCCTTTAATGGATTTAACTTCAAATCATGATTAAACTCTTTCAAAACCTTGAAATTTTCTCATGATCAATTTATATTCTCATTTATATTCACATATATAAATGAAATATAAATTCAAACAATCAAAACCAACTCCAAAATCAAACTCAAATCAAATCAAAATCTAAGCCTTTCAAGCCAAAAAAAATCTTGAACTTAGCTAAAATCATTTCAAATCATGCTAAACTCTTGATTTTCTCTCATGGTTCAATCAATCCTACAATCATGAGCTCATATATAAATCCAAACCTCAATCCTTCAATCAAAACCCAAATCAAAAATCAAACCCAAAACTCCTTCATATTCTTCCTTTGAATATGAGAAATTTTCAAATGGATCAAAATCCATTTGACTTCAAACCTCTTGTAAATGGATTTATATTTCAATCATAAGTCCATATACAAGATCAATCAACTTCAAATCAAGCTTTGACCAAGCCATTTGACCCACTTAGGCTCACTTGACCCAAAGTGACCTAAAGTACCTTATGAGCCAACTTTTGATCCTAACCAAATTGGATTGAACCAAACTCATATATTCTCATCATGATCAACAATCATCATGGGATGATCAATCAATCAAATTGGGTCAAACCAAGTCAAACCTAAGGGTTGACCAAGTCAACACTTAAATCCAACATAGCCAAAATCCACCATAGGCCAAATTGATTGAAACCATTGATCTAAGTTCACTCATGACTATGTTTGAACTTGACCAAGTCAACCTTTGAGCCTAACCCCATTTATTATTTGTCCCACTTGACCCATTTTGACCTAAAGGGTCAAAATGTGTCAAAACTTGATCTAAGCCAAATTGATTGAAAACCAATGGGTCAAGTCCATTCCAAATCACTTATGGAACTTGACCAAAGCCTCACTCAACTAGACCCAACCCCACTACCTTAGACCCAACATCACCTAGAGGAGTCATGTTGAGCCAAAATTGAACCTAACTCAAATTGATTGGAAATAAAGATTTTAATCCACTTCATATGACCAACCTAACCTAAACCTACCCTTGACCTAACCCAAATAGGTCAAATAGGTCAACTTGACCCATTTGACCTAAATGGGTCATATGAGCCAAAGCCTAACCTAATCCAAATTGATCAAAACCAAAGGCACCAAAATATATCAAATGGTCATATGAACTTGACCCAACCCTTGGTTTGACCCAATTTGACCAATTGGTCAACTTGACCCAAGTTGACCCATTTTGACCTAAATGGGTCAACATGAGCCAAACCCTATCAAATGGATTCCAAATCCATTGAAACTTGGCCCAACCTATTTTCTCAACATACCAAACATACCCAAATTGAAAAAAAATAGCAAAATGACCAGTATACCCCTAGACCATAGAACAAATTTTAGCTTAGCCCATGGGTATTTTGGTCATGCACTCATCACAAATACTTGAGGCTCTCTTAAAACATGAAGAGGAGCTAGGGATGAGTGGTGCACCCAACCCAATGGGTTTGAGTCAACCCAATGGGTTTGGGTCAACCCATTTGGTCTATGGACCAAACCCGACCCATATGCATGAAATTGGATTTTCAAACTCCTCTGAAACCTCAATTGAAAGCACATAAGAGCTAGGCTTCCACTCCTCTAGCCAAACTGACCATCTGCACACCTCTGACCACACAAACAACCCACTCAATTGTGTCAATTGGATCAAAATGATAGGAATATGCTCGACCATCCGATTGTCATAGGGGGAGATATACTCCCCCTAATTTATTAAAATTACAACACATTCACAGTCGATTGAGGTCTAAGAAGCTTTGGAAAACATCACAGAGCTTTCCTAAGGCCTCTAGGAGAGGTTTGGATTTCATCTTCTTCAGTTTTGCACAGTACAAAATAGGGGAGATCACCTTGACTTCCAAATTTCTCTACAATTGATCCCCCAATAATTCCTTCTACACTCATCATCCGAGGACTCAGTCAAGCTTTCTTAAGCATTTAATTGAGTTCTAAAGCCAAGGGGAAGATCAATTCGATCAAAGCCTCAAGGGGAGCTAAGGGGAGTTGGTCCATCCACTTATCCACTAAACCTCAGTTAGGAACTCAGGCTTCATCTCCACTAGATGCTACCTCATCGATCTTGAGCACCGGTGATCTCCTGACCACTTAGGCTGGGTTTGGTGGTATTTTATGAAGTGGAATTTCATAGGATCTTAGCCGTTGGATTGATTTTGATCTTTAGATGGTGTGTGTTGAATCTTGTTTGAATCCATGAGGATCGAGCTTCGATCCCTTGGATTATGAAACACACCTCGAACTTCGACCATCTCGTCATCCATGCATGTTTAGATGGATGGCGAGATTATTTAACATTTTAATTTTATCGATTTTATAAATGGGTTTATCTCGCCATTGATCTTTGATCGGACGGTTAAGATAAAAAGCGCCCCTATCGATTTGTGATTAAGTATAGGCTCATGAAGTGATGGATGTAAAGCGCACTGATCGTCGCCTCCATGCGTCGTGCCACGGGTGGGGGATTAAATAGGGGTTAGTTATTTAACTAATTAATTTCTAATTAATCCCTATGGCTTCTAATGATCATAACACTTTATAGAAAATTTAGAAAAATAAAAAGAAAAATTCCTTGGATAGATAATTTCATATAAAATATTCTTAAATTATTTTCAATACATTTTGATTTCTCTTTTTCTGTGAATATAGTTTTCTTTAGAAATGGTAATTAGTTGATTACTTTCTAATTAAGCCACCAATTAATTTCAAATTTCTAGGGATCATTTTAGGGGATGACCTCTGCCTCCCCTAATTTTCTTGAGATTTATTGAGGCCTTGATTAGGGAAATTGCTAGCTCATTCCTAATTACCTCTTCATGTAATTAAGGTAATTAAGATGTAATAGTGGATTTTCCCTATGTTTAAGTTGATTAAGGTTAGATCTAGTGAATAGAGGTTTTGGAATAATTTTGGGGTATTTTCCCTAAGCTATTCCCTAAACCCCTCTTTCTTTAATCCTTTCTTAATTAGGGGTTAATTCATTAATACCTTTAAATAATTTTCAAAATTTTAAAGATCTCCTTAATTAATCTACCTTGGGTAGATGCTTAGTGTTCAATACCTAAGTCTAATTAAGAAAATTAAAACCCCTTTCATAAAGGGGTGTTTTAAAACTACTTAAGCTAAAACCCCTTAGCTTAATTAACTTTTAATTGTCAGCCAAATTGCATTAGGCCTTTTCATTACTAGGTGCACTGCAAAATTTACATACCTTGTGAGTTTTATGTCATCTCATTGGCTCATAATTACTTAGTTAATTTTCCAAAGGTGGTGTAGGTAAGGGTTAATTAAATCACTTAATGCATACCTTAACCTAATCAATACTTAAAAAAATGGATCTAATTATCTAAAAATTAAACTAAAATACAAAACACATGTGAGAATGGGTTAAGAATAGCAAACTAATCTCACTATTTTAAAATTAAAGCAAACTTTAATCAAACAAAAATCATTTTGAAATTCACTTTGATTTACTCTAAGTTTTCTTATTCTTTAAGAATGTCTTTAGAAATTAAGTAAAGTGAGTTTGTTCATGTGATTACATTGTTTTAGATCTTTCCCAACATGTTAAATTGTATGCCATATGACTTATGCATCCATGATTTCATGTTTTCAAAATTTTAAAATGAAATTATTTACTTTATGTCAAATGTGCATGTGTTGGCTAAAGTAAAATATGAGTGGCTATTATCACTACTAAATCCAAAGTATTTTTAAAAAATCTATAAATGAAACAATCAAATCTGAAAGTGTGTTATTCTTATATTTATTATAAGCTTGCATGTGAGATTATAAAGCATGTTTAGTGTAGCCTTTCTTTCTTATGTTAGCATAGTTTTGAATATGGGTTAGTAAGATGTAGGGTTCATTTGAAAGGAACCCAACACTTACTTGATTCCAAATCCCATTCATCCCTATGCTCTCACTTAAGGAGTGCTTACACTTGCATGAATAAATAGCATAAACCAAAATGAAACCATTAAGTAAACTTTTGCGTATTCTTCTCCACTTTATTTCTTTTATATGCATGTTAGTATTAGTTGGACAACCCGAGGTTGTGAGGCTTTAAGTAGCCCTAAGTAGGTCTTGTACCTTACACCTTAACAATGATGTACTCACTTATGCCTTTCTTTTCATGCATGTATGTGAAATTTTGGAGAAAGAAAACCTTTTCTACTTAAGAAAATTCATGCATCTAACTTCTAAATTTTCTTAAATGAATTACTTAGCATACATCATAGACTATGTTAACTATCTCATTTGCATGTATAGATATGCTTATGGCCTATCCATATGCATGTTATATATATATGTTGGGAAAGATTGAAGTAATGTATGTTATGTGAATTTTGATTCATTTTTCTTAATCCTAAAAATGCCTTTTTTGAATAGGTTTGTTTAGAATTGATATAAACTTAGGATTAATTAAAATATTTAATCAAAACATTCACCTAAATGAAATAAAATGTGAACTTATCTTAGAAATTACTTAAGGATTAGGGAAGGAAAGAGAAGTTCTCTCTTCCCTCTTTATAACTTAGTAATTAATTATAGGTTTCACTTAAACCAAACTAAAACATGAAATAAAATCAACCCAAAATCACTAAACAACTTAAATGAAATCCTCTAAGTTGAACATGTCTTCACACTTAGAAAATTCAAACCTAAAGTCCTAAAGCATGCCACACAAACCTTCAAGCACACACATTAGCCTAAGTCACCACTTCTAGCTTTAGGTTAGGTCGTGATATTTGATGTTGTTTTGTTTTGTGATTAATATTTTAGAATAGAAGTTACGGTGTATGCCCATAGAATGAATGGTAGGACGTGCTTAGTCTAACTATTCTTTTTTGTAGGGGATTGTATTAAAGGGATACTATCATAAATAAAAATATAAATGCTTCTTGCTTGGTGGTGCTTATACCCCTTAGCATAATCCATAGGCCAGGTGGACTTAGTCACCCATGTGTGGGGTGATAAGTCCAATATACATGCTTGGGATTTGTGTGTGTGATTTGACTAACCTTTTGCAGTGTTAGTTAGATTTATGCATTTCTTTTCATGTAAAATTTGTATTTAGGATTTGGAATGGTTTGTTATGGGGGATTAGAATGAACATTGGTCATAAGACTCCATATTATGCACCATGTGAAGCCTTGGGGCTTCTACCATTCAACCATCCAAAGAAAGATCCAAAGAAGAAAAGAAGAAATAAAAAGAGAAAAGAAGGAAGAAGGAAGAAGAACAAAGGCTTGAAGACCCCATAATAATGAATTCCTTTTGCTTAATATAATTTAATTCATTTGCAATTCGTGTTGTATAAGGGTAGAGCTCGACTACCCAATTTGATATTATTAGAGTTTGTGTGATGGTGCCCGACCATAAATAACCATTTATTCTTTTTGACCTAGTTTTATAAATTGATTGATGTTTGTTTAACTTGTGCATTAAGTGAAATTCTTTTCCTAGTTTCTCCCCTGCTTTATGTATGACCTGATGTGGATTAGGCTCTTTAAAAAATAAATTTTTACCCAACTTAACAATTCAAATAAAATTAAATAACTCATAACCTCACCTAAAGCTTAGATTAAAATCAAGATAAAAGAATTAGCAACCCCTTAGGGATGAGCATTTCTTTATAATATCATGCACAAATGCATCTTATTTCACTCTTGATTGGGCTTCCATTTTGCTGAGAACTAGCTTGACCTTTGAGGGCCATGGTGGAAACTCACCTCCTCTTCTTGATTTGGCCAATAATCTATTTCTCATGCATTAGTCATAAAATCTATTAGAGTCAAAATATTGTCCAAAATAAAATAAAATGAAATTTGAAATGCATTAGATTTAGGTCATTTGAAGCATGTCCCTTTACATGATCTAGTCTCTTTAGGGAGTGAGTTTAAGGACTTACTTTTCTAAATAATAATTATCTTGCATAAGCATAAAGACTTGCCTACATGTATTTAAAATCATAGGAGGAGTTAGTTGGCCACCCAGCGGTTGTAAGTCCAAGTAGTCGGGTGGTTTGTCCTCTCTTGTGGAGGCAAACCAATTACCCATTTTTTGCCTTAGATTTAGTTTGCTTTCGGCCCTCAAAGCTCCCTAGATTTAGTTGTTGCTTCTCCCTTTGTGGGCCATAAGCATAATTCCTCACCTCTTAGCATTTCTTAATCTTGTGTTAAGGAATCTTAAGTCCTAAAATTCTAATAAAAATGCAACTCAAACAAATTAAATCAAAAAAATGTAAAGCCCAATTTAGATAGTTTGAGATGCTCACTAGTTTCTAGCATCATGAGCATCTCCTACTTATTCCCATTTTACTTGATAATAACTCCCTCTTTGATCAATCCCATTTGATCTTAAAAATAAAACCAATTGATAGTCCTTCCTATTGAAATCTTCAAAATGATCATTTACCTTAATTAAGAGTTTTCTAAGGATCATCCTTAGGATGTAATTAACTATGGGGCTTGCCCCATAGGAACTTAATAAAGATTTAAAATAAACCCGCTTTACTTTTCCATGTAAAGTAGGGGAAGAAATACATATGCACCCATCATCCTGAGTCCTTATTGAGGTGATTGGTTCCATTAAAGGGTGACTTCTATCTTTGAGATAGTACACTATACCTTGATGACATGATCACTGAATAAGTACATCTGCATCTATGTGACATCTTACCAAGATGAATTTCTATAGTTTTGCCTCTTCTCCATGATTTGAAGGTGACTATAGAATTTTTCTCCACAAATTTTTTTCTGACTCTGGGATGGTTCTCTCTCCATCTTTGGTAAATGATCATTGTCTTTGAGTATCGATAGTGGGTTTGTACTTTGGTATGAATCCAAGACTATCCTTCTTTGTTGCACTTAGCTCATTTCATTCTTGAGTTGAGTTAGCCAACATCTTTAGGTTTTAGGACACATTCCTTGTTGGTCTTAAAACCCCATTTCTCCAATGGGTAAAATGAAAAGATCTAAAATAAAAGAAACATTCTAAAGACTTCTCCTTATCATCTTTCATGATAAGGAAAGGTTCATCCTAAAATAATAAATCTTCCATAAAGATTTTGCTTTTTTCAAAAGCATCTTTTTCAAAAATGCACTTAATAAAATATTTTCCACAAAATTCTTCACCCTCATTTAACAATTCATAATTGTTACATGTAGGATTTTAAAAAAATAAAACTAATAATTTTCCAAAAGCACAAATGAATATCTTCTTTCAATTCACTTTGATGAAGATTTCATTTTCAAAATAAATGAACAATCATGTTTTCAAAATCACAATCATAATCATAAACTTTTCAAAAGCACATATGATCTTCATTTCAATATCACACTTATTGAATGGAAAGTTCATTTGTAAACAAAATAAAATTTTCAAAAGCACATATGAATATCTTCATTTAATATGCTTATTTATTAAATGAAGATTTCATCAACTAAAAAATAAATATATCATTTAGGAAATTCTACTTGCATATCCCACATATGTTTAAGTTGAATTCCTCTTTCAAAAAAAGTAACAATCACACAAAAATAAAATATCACATTTCAAAAATAAAATGATCTCCATTCTACATACTTAAATTTGTTGAATGGAGGTCCTCTTCAAAAAATCAAAATCAATAATCATATTTCAAAATTAAATCCATTTGGAACTTTATTTAACATATCCAAATTTGTTATAAAATCAAAAAAAATTTTCAAAACACATTTGAATTTCATTTAGCATAATCAAATTTGTTAAGTGAAGTTTCCAAATAAAAAAATCAAAATCAAATTTCAAAATTTTTCAAAACACATTTTGGAATTCATTTACATAATGAAATTTGTTATGAAGTTTCCAAATCCAAAATCAAAATCAACAATCAATTTCAAAATTTCAAACACATTTTGGAACTTCATTTAACATACAAATTTGTTAAGTAAGTTTCCAAAATCAAAATCAAAATTTTCAAAATTCAAACACATTTTGGAACTTCATTTAACATACAAATTTGTTAAGTTTCCAAATCAAAATCAAAATTTTCAAAATTTTCAAACACATTTTGGAACTCATTTAACATACCCAAATTTGTTAAGTAAAGTTTCCAAATCAAAAAAATTCAAAATTTTCAAACACATTTGGAACTTCATTTAACATACAAATTTGTTAAGTAAGTTTCCAAAATCAAAATCAAAAAATTTCAAAATTCAAACACATTTGGAACTCATTTAACATACCCAAATTTGTTAAGTAAAGTTTCCAAATCAAAAAAATTTTAAACATTTTGAACTTCATTTAACATCAAATTTGCTAAGTAAGTTTCCAAATCCAAAAAAATCAAAATCATTTCAAAACTTTAAAACAAATTTTGGAACTTCACCTAGCATACTCAAATTTGCTAAGTAAAAGTTTCCAAACTCAAAACAAAATTTCTCAAACACCTTTGGAACTTCTTCCCTTAGCATACCAAATTTTCTAAGGAGAAGTTTCCATTTTGCAAAACAAAATGAAATCAAAATTTTAAACACACCATTTGGAATTTCATTTAGCATACTCAAATTTGCTAAGTGAAATTTCCATTTCACAAAACCAAGTGGGATTTCATCTTTAGCATACCAAATTTGCTAAAGTTGAATCTCCACTTTCAATCATTTCAAAAATAAAATGAAACACTTAGGATTCCCTTAGCATACCAAATTTGCTAAAGGATCCTACCCTTTTCAAAAATCAAAACATTCAAACAAATGAAACACTTAAGATTTTCTTAGCATACCTAAATTTGCTAAGAATCCTATTTTCAAAATCAAACAAAATACTTGATTCTTCACATACCTAAATTTGCTAAGTAAGAATTCCAAAATTTTCAAAATAAAAACAAAATAAATTCAAAAAAGAAACAATCACTTTACTTACTTAGCATACCTAAATTTGCTAAGTAAGTGAAAATTCAAAATATTCAAACAAACAAAATCATTTGACCTTACTTTAACATACCCAAAATTTGTTAAAGGAAAGGGTCCTCAAAATCAAAAATTCAAAATCAAAACAAAATGAACCTATGGAAGCATCCTTATCAAAATTTTGAATCCATATTTCAACATACTCAAATTTGTTGAAGTTTGGATTCATATTCAAATTCCTCTTTCAATCAATCTTTTTCAAATTCATTTGAACCCACTTAACACTTCCAAGTTGTTGGATGATGGGTTCAAATTTTCAAAATTCAAAATTCAAAATCTATGGAGATAGAAGTTCATTTCTCATTGCGATTCTTCAATCAAGAGTGCGCTTGTCAATTTTAAAATGGCGATCTAGAAATTTGTCTTTACCTTCCCTCATGGCATGGATCTAGCTTTGATCAGGACTTTCCTCATTTGGATCCATACCCATTTGATCCACTTTGGCCATGGATTTGAGGGAGCCAAGATCACTTGTCCCCTCACAGTTAGTGAAGAGGGTAAGCCATCGATGACTTATGATTTAGATATGTCTCCTCACAAGAGAAAGTGGCACACACAACTCATAATTTTAGTTGACCAGCAAGTTACAATTCCAGCTAGTTCATCTCGAGTTGACATGTTGCCCCGGCAAGCTAACTATTATATACCCTCCAAGGGTAAGGCTCCCTAGTTTGGTTGCCTCCCCACATTTGAGTATGGGTCTAGCTCACACTCCTCTCCCCACACATAAAAACAAGAACCATATGGTCATTTAATACCTGATAGCGAGAGAGTTGAGGCGCTAGTCACCATGGATGAGTCTCCATGATCACTTCACCGGTTAGAAACCGCCATCCTCTCTCGATCAGATAGAGGATGCCAAAGGAGCTCATCACCTCCTCAATGGTGCATCGTAGAGAGTTTCTAGGAGGTGATGCCTTCTATTTACGCCGTAGGGAGCATATGGACGCTGAGTCCAAAGTTCGCTGATTTTGATCTATTATCCTCAAGTGTGGGAGGTAGATCTGACAGAGAGCCGTGAGGCCCATACATCATACACAAAGGGAGAGATGGAGGTTCAGCATCGCTTTGGTTGATTTTCCACTGCTACCCATGCTGATCATACTAACAGTATCCTCCTCATGGGTACCAACCATAACAAGAGGGTAGCTCTTGTACATAGAGAGTTGGTGGTGTCTCCACCCTACCGCTCTACTCCACGTCCGCCATCGCCAATGCAGGTTCTAGCATCACCCATTCCAGCCAAGGCCATGAAGGCTGCATCCGGGGAGAAACATACCCCATTGATGATGACCAAGGGATCCTCTCCTACACCACCCATTGTGGTAGGAAGCTCTCGCAACCTTCTACCCGGTGGTGTGGAAGGAGTGGCAATCTCCAAGCATTGTGGTCATTCTTTCACCAACTCCACCCATTCAACTGGATGCAGAGATGGTGATTACTATCATGGATATTCTATGATAGTAAGTAGGGTAGAGGATCATCCTAGATTGTTACCCTATTACAAGATGAGATTACCATTCTTCTAGTGAGTACAACACAAGATTGACTCCCCATAGAGGTCTGCCTCTCTCAATTCATGATAGTGATCACACCGATCGCCAAACATTTGTACTTGGAGCATTAGATTGATCCTTAGATGAGATAGTTGCACACTATTTTATGGAGAAAAAAGGAGATCTTAGGGTATGGTCCGATGAAAAAAGAGTCACCGATCCCAATGAAGATGACTTGATGGGGATTCTTGCATATGCATGGTCGATACTAGAGGTTCTCTTAGGGAGCAAGCCATGGAAGGTGATGAGGTTGATCAAGGAGACACCAGAATCAGCCCATCACCTCAATTAAGTTAAGAGAAAGATGAATATTGATAGGATGGCACAGAAGCATGGACTTGTTAGCAGTGTGCTGAAGCAAGCCCTTCCAGTTCATCCTACACTCGATGTCACCAACTAGTGCATGTCTTAGATCCAGCTAAGACTCTACCTCTTGAGCAAGGTAGCACTAATCTATAGAAGGTAGTGGAAAGTACCTCCATACATGAAAAAGATCTAAAATCCATGGTTGAGCAGTGAAGGAAGCTTGGCTCAAGCCTGGGAGGATCATCGGTTCCAAAGGGTAGACCCTAAGGAATTTGATGCCATCCAATATCCCAAGGGTTTCGTGCCTCCTTCCTTCAAGAGCTTGATGGCGGGGAATGAGGCATATATAGCTCAGTAGCCATTGCAACAGTGGAAGTGATGCTTTACTCTTTAGACTCTTTGTCAAGAGCCTAGCTGTATTGCTTTGATTGGTATGTCGAACTAATGGTTAAAGACATTTGCTGAGTTAGAGCAACTCTTCATTAAGAGATTTGTTGGAGCTCAGTAAAGGGTTACAGTAGGTGATCTCATAGCAACAACACTCGGATGAGTCACTTGTTGATTATATTCTCTGATGGCGTAACCTGAGTATGAAGTGTGAACCATAGCTATCTGAATAACATGCCATTGAGATTCTCATGAAGAATATCCATGGCCCGATGGCCTTCATGCTTAAGGGCTTCACCATAAAGACATGGAGAAGCTAATCAACAAGGCGGCTAGTCTACAAGGAGAGGTCAAATAGTCCTTTTTTTAGATCGGGCCCAAGCAGAAATTAAAAAGGTTTATGATAAGAAACCCGAGTAGTAGCAGGTTGACAAGGGGAAGCCAACTAGAGATCATCGAGTGACCACAACCTCAAGCCTCCACCTCCTTTGCCACCACATCGAGGCAGCCATACCGCCTCCACCAGCCTCCAACCAACATACCACCAACCATGCCACCACTACAACATGCATATCTGCCACCAAGTAGCTATGGTCCACCTACTCTTTTAGATAAGTTAAACAAACCTTATTCTTTTAAGAGGGAGGTAATCAAAAAGATCTTTAAAAATCTCTTAAAGAAACCTGATTTTTAGCTACCCGAGCCTAGAGACCGAGGAAGTAAAGTCATGATCCAAACTTTTTCCCTTACCACCAAATGCTAGGCCACGATTTGGAGGATTGTTTTACATTTAAGGATTGGCTTGAACAAAGTTTCAAGATCGGTGTTATCATTATCCTAAAGGAATACCTTGTGGAACAACCTTCCAATTCCATTAGGGTAATCCTTGGGGATACTAGCGATCCTATCAAAACCAAAAGAGGTTGGGACATCTCCTTATCTGAAACCTCTAAGAAAATAATCAAAAAGATCAAGAAGCTTTCCTTGCAGTCGAGTCACTCAAACCTCCAACACCAAGGAAGGTTTGTTGCAATGCCAACTCTAGAAAGTGGGAGCTCAAGAGAGAATAACAACATGTGTCGCCGGATAGCCTTAGCACCATCGATCAGTGTCCCCACAGGTCGCCAGCTTCCAGACTTCTACCATTTCTGCTAGTTCTTCTATTTCTACTAGCAGAACTCTTGTGTGAGCCGATAAGGGTATCAAATCCCTCACTCCACTCATTCTACTTGACTTCTACTTTTTACCCCCAAATACTTCCAAGAAATTGAAGAATAAAGCTAATCTGAATTACATGTGTCTCTTGATGAGTTATCTTCTTCTATTCTAAATAACTCTTCAAGTCTAATAACTATAATAATTTGATCTTCCTCTTCTGATTTAGAGTTGGACTTCCAACTGAATACTATGGGTTCACCTCTTGAGATAGACTTGGAATCATCCATTTTGAGAGTCCCATAGGAGAAGTGTAGGTGAGCTCAAGTGTGTAGAACTTGCCACCACTTGCCTCAAGAGATTATCAAGTCAACCTCCATAGTGGCAAGGTTCTACCTCCTAGGCAGCACCTAAGATAGAGGAAACAAGTCATTGGTACAAGATCGAGAAGCCCTTCCACAGATGCTCCACCCTTGGATATGCTTGTGGAAGACCAAAGGTGGACTACAACATCCTTTCTCATCTAAGAAAGTTGCCATCTAAGAAGCATATATGATGCCCTTATCTTATCCAAAGAGATGAGGGAATCACTAATCAAGGCCCTCCTTGATCCAAATATGCTTAGCTCACGCTATAGGTGAGGAAGCACATTATGCAAAAGAAGCCCAAGGGATCACCTTGATGAAGACCTTCTATTGGGACTTGAGCACAAATCCCCTATACATCATACGACAAAGTTCGGACTCAGTTCTCATGGATTCAGTGCATCAAGAACATTATGAGTCTAAAGACCCTTGCCTATTTGAAGATCGACATCTCTACTCTCCGAGGAGATAGGATGATGTTGAGAGGATTCAATGATCAAGGAGAGAGAGCTTTAGGTTCTATAATGTTACCGTTGGAGATCTATGACTGGAAAACTGAAGCCAAGTTCTACATCATTGATTCAAATACTTCATTCACTACTTTGCTTGGTAGGCCTTGGATACATCAGAATAAGATTTCCCTCCCTTCATCATTGCATCAAGTTCAGAAAATATGGGGAGTACCATGTCATGAGGGAAAAGTCATTCTCAGTTAGAGAGGTTGAGATTTATGAGGATGCGACCTACTATCTTCCTCAAAACACCCTTTCTCATGAACTTGGACAAAATTCAAATGCAAATGCAAAAGAAAAAGAAAATGAAAAAATAAAAGATAAAAGAAAATGAAAAGAAAAAGAAAAGTCCAAGTGAGCAAGAAGAAAGAAGAAGTGGATCATATCACATTCCACCCAGTTCATTCCATCATATGGACATGTGGGTAGGATGGCTCAACCTCCACCGGGTAGAGGTGAGGTAGAAATAGAGGCTCAGAGGTGGAGACCCCTAGTTGGCCTTCAACCAAGAGGTGTTCAGTTCATGAGTACCTACTATTCATAGACTTGGAATCCGAGGATGAGTCTAATGTGATGAGTATACCCGACCAACCCTCTCGGTGGGTTCCATTGGAGGTGACTTTTGATCCATGAGGCTAGACTCCAAGCAAAGCAAAGTATTTGAATCTAGTTTATGTGAAACTATGAAGCATTTGGGAACCTTAGCTCTTTCACTTAAAGTTGAAGGTTTGATAGTTAAGGAAGTCCCTAAGTCTTCCAGTGACATGAAGTAGAAGAGGTTCTTTTTTGGGTTCATCATCCTCAAGTCCAGAGCTCGATGTAGGACTTGAGGAAGATACTTTTAAAGAATTAATGGAATTACCTTTTGACTTTTACTCTCCTTGTGTTCAAAATCTTATGCTGAGGTTTAGTTCCTCACACTTGGTCCAAAGTAGGTCAATATTTTGAAAATTATGGAACAATATACAGGAAGCACAATCAAGAGCTAGGATTTGACAATGGGTTTGGTCGATGATGAAGATTATTTTACTAGTTGTTACCAACCATTTGGAATCTAAGGTTCTTCTCACACACATCCCAACTCTTATGAGAATGTGTGTTTAGAAACTTCAGATGATCAGATGATCTCCAAGTCAAAGAGGCATCAAAATTTGAAGAGGAGATTCATTCAAAACGCGGATAGAAGAAAATCCTCGACATTTATCTTTGTCATTGAATGAAGAAGAAACCAATGACTTAGTTAGGCTATTGAGTTTAAAGGCGCTTTACATGGAGTTATGAAGAAATGCGATTATCTCGGCGTTGTAGTCCACAAGCTAGCAATAGACCATAACGTTATATTAAGCAAGCTCCTAGATGCATGATTAGAAATTGAACAAGGTCATTTTGAAAGAAATTGATCTTGGTTTCATCAGGGAAGAAAAATATCTACGGTTAGCTAGTGTCATCCCAGTTAAGAAGAAGAATGGCCAAATTCACATTTGCATCAATTTTAGGGACTTAAATAGGCATGTCCTAAGGATGAGTTTCCTCTTCCTATACCAAAATTAATGGTGGACATTGCCTCATCTCTTGCAATCTTCTCTTTCATGGATGGATCATCATCTTTATAACCAAATCAAGATGTCTCTAAAGAAAGAAACACTACTTTTGAAAAATGAAATCTTCTATTATAGTACCTTTCACCTTAAAATGTTGGTGCTACATACCAATGGGCCATGACTCGGATCTTCAATGAACTCATCCATCATCAGGTTGAGTGCTATGTTGATGATCTAGTAGTCAAGCGAGAAAGAAGACCACCTCTTTGACTTGAGAGTAGTTTTGAATGGTTAAGATAATATAACCTCAAAATGAATCCCAAGTGTGCATTAGTCACTTGAAATTCCTTGGGTTTATTGTTTAACACCGGGGAATAGAAATTGGTCCTAAAAAGATTAAAGCCATCTTAGAAATGCCACCTCCTAAGAGTTTAACTCAACTCAGATCCTTTCAAGGATGGGCATATCTAAGATGCTTTATCTCAAACTTATCAGGAAGATGCAAGCCCTTCTCAGCACTTGTCAAAAAGGATGATAAGTTCAAGTGGGATGATAAGTGTCACACATCAAAGACATCAAAACTTGGTGGCTTCTAGCCTATCTCAGGCCCCTTGATCCTTTACTCGCATTGGATGACTCTCTCGATTGCTCTGTTGGCCCAAGCCAATGATGAGGAAGGAAAAGCTCTCTTACCTCATCGATTGTCAAGCAAACTATCCACTATTGAGAAACATTGCTAGCTTTGATCTTTGCATCTCGACATTACATGCTTTCTCATAAGGTGAACTTGATCTCAGAACCAATCCACTGCGGTACCTCATGACATGACACTTTTGATGTTTGGCTCATTGGTCCATGATACTCGCGGTTTGATATCACATTTGTACCCTTAGTGCGGTAAAAGGGCTAGCATTTCTTAGCGGCACCCACTTCCTGATTCTCCTTAGTGATCTCTCAATGAACAAATCATGAACTTAGGGAGGCAGCCCATCGATGGGAGATGTATTTTGATGTGTGCTTCTTTTCTTAAGGTGAAGCACCATGATCTATTCTCCCGAAAGGCGGGGGTAGGAATAGTTCTTAACTCCAAATGATGTGATGAGATTCTCATACTATCTTTCCCCACACCAATGAAGGCATGAGGCTTTGATTCGGTTTGGAGTTAGCCATCACTATCATGTCAAGAGCATCAACATCTTTGGGATTCTCGGTTGGTCATCAAGATTCTTTGGGTCTACCGTCCTCAAGCCCAAGCTTCATCATTACTATGAGTATACCATGTTGGCCTAGTTACCATCTATAAGGTTCCCAGGCAGAGAGAATGTAATAGCAGATGCCTTGGGAAAACTTGCCAAAGAGTTGGCATGTCTAGAAGATGAGTCCATTTCAATAAGGGTACAAAATAGACAAGTTATCCCTTATTGAGAACTCATCGAGAGACTTTCTCTTGAAGGGGATTGTCATTGCCAAAATGGACAAGCAAGATTGGAGGCAACCATTCATAGATTACTTGAACTCTACCTCGAGAAATCTCAAGCCCAGGTGAAATAGAGCTCTTTCATGCTCTTATTGATGGCACCTGTACCATGATCCTTTGACCAAATGTGGTTACATTGTTTAGACAAACATGAAGCTTGTGGTATTATAATGAGGACACTTAGGTCTGTATGGAGCTCATCAGTCGAAGATGAAGTCAGATCAAAGACTTGGATACTTGGCCTTCTATGATCACATTGCATGGATGTAGCTAGGAGATGCCATCAACATCGTGCATGTGGTCCTCCACCAACCAACATTCTACACCTACTTTGGCTTCATGGCCATTTGAGTGTTGGGCGACATTGTAGGTTTGATCGATCCTCCTTCTTCGGCATCGATTCATCTTAGCTACTTGCTACTTTTCCAAGTGCGGAAGCCATCCCACTCGGAGGTCATGACTCACCATGTGCTTCAATTTTTTAGAACCATATCGTATATAGGTTTGGGGTGCCTCGATGAATTATATCCGATAATGGTACTACATTCAAAAGCATGAAGATCAATGGCTTTGCCAGAAGACAAGGTATAGATTGGAGATACTCCACCATCTACTATCCCAGAGCTAATGGTTTTAGAAGCATTCAACAAAAACTCTCATCCGATCTTGAAGACTCTTGATGACAACAAATGATAGTGGAATGAGCGGTTGGTTGAAGCCTTGTGGCCTGCACCACTACCAAACTCCAACTTAGTCACCCCATTTTCCTTGTGTATGGGTGAAGTCATTCTTCCTAGAAGTTCAACTCCCTTCACTAAGGATAGCATTGGGTAACAAGATCACTATAGAGTAGAATGCAAAGTTGTTAGAAGAGCTCAAGGTTTGGAGGAAAGTCACCCAGGGTGCGGAACCTGAGTTGTACAAGCCAAAATGATTCAAGCTCAAGTGGTCACCCTAGGTCTTTTAGTAGTGGGAGAACTTGTGTTAGTCAGGAGACCAATGTGTCATCAAAGATGGGAGGCAAGTTTGAACCCACTTGGGAAGGCCCTATGTCATAGAAGGCCTACCAAGGAGGATCTTATCAACTTATTGATTATAAAGGGGAACACGATGCTTCCAATTAATGGGCTCTATCTAAAGAAATATTACCCATGAAATAAAACTTGTTTGAAAATAATTCATTAATAAAAGAACAAAATGATTCCATTCATCAAATCTTCTCTTCTTTGAAGTGTTTGCTTATCTTGAATCTGCCATGTGTTTAGGGTAGGTGTAAGAGTCCCCAGGTGGCATCTATCCCTCACAACACAAACACAATCTCCGATGCTTTAGAATAGGTGTAAGAGAACCGAGAGGCATCTATTTGATTAGCATAAAGTTAGTGTGAGAGAACCCAAGTGACATCCTTTCTTGGAATTCTTGTTGCCATCCATGGCATCATTTCATAATTCCCATGTTTTAAGGTGTAAGAGTCCCAGATCTATTCCTTTTCATGCACATAATAAACACAAATCTTTTATCTCAGCTATTTTGATGTGGGAGCAAGCCCTGGCACTCACTCATTAGGCTACTCTAGGTCGGTCTACATGCTACACTGTATATGTCACCCCAGTGGTCATTTGGAGGATGTGAGTCCCCAGCTTTCTTCTAACTTGACCATTGCAAACCAAAGGCATTGTTAATGGTAGCTTCCTTTACGTAAGCTACCTCATGTGACTTTGTTTAAGAAGATGTGAGTCCCATGCTTTTCTTGAACTAGCCATCATGTTAACTAGGTTGAGTATATTTGAGGTTTAGGATAAGTAGAGGCTCCTTTCCTCTTGACTACTTTTGAGTTGATATAAGTCCCCAGTGGCATTCACTCAATAGTAGCCTTTGGGATACTTTTGTCAAGAAGATAGACTATCCCATATCATTCATAGAAGGATGTGAGTCCCAAGCTTTCTTCTAGGTGATTATTGCAAATGATGCACCTTAGGTTGGTTGATGTTTATTATCTTGTGGTGACTCACGGTGAGTACACCACTCTTGGGATATGAGTCCTCGTCTCCTTGAGTTGGACATCAATACCTATTGAATTTATGACTACCATGTCTTCTCCGGTGTTGGATTAAGCCCTTAGCCCATCCCTTGTGGGCACTCTATTTGGATCAAGTCCTTTGCGACCCCATTTAGACACTACCGTTACTTTTGGATTGGACAGTTCCCCTTTCTAGTAGCCACCCTGTGGTTGGAAAATTTGTTTATGCATAAATTCTCCCAGTTTGATAAATCTGAGATAGGTATATATCCTTCTCAGTTTGATCCCTCGTAAACTAATATGGTCCATGATAAAATAACTAAAAATAAAATAAAATTAATTCTCTTATGGATTAGGAATTCAAGCCTCCAAAGGGCCCCTTCCCCTAAGTAGGCATATTATCTTTAAGGTGTGTGAACTCCCTATAGGGCGACTACACGAGTTGAGATAAATCCCAGTGGTACTCACTTATTAGCCCTTAGGATGGGTTTAATCTATTTTACCATAAGCAAGTTTCCCTGATAGTCATTCCACTTTGAAAGATATAAGACTATGACGCATTCTTTCTAACATGATTGTCATGCGGCCGGCGACCTTAGGGCGGGTTGATTTGTTGCCCAAAAGAACCAATCACCCAGTGGTCTTTTCTAGTGGAAGATGTGAGTCCCGAGCTTTCTTCCCTTCAATTGATCATTGCTGAAAGGCACTCCTTTGGTTGGATAGTTCTCCCATCGTGAAGCTACTCCCTTTGGTTGATAAATCTAAGATAGGTCTAGGCTTATAAGCTCCTTCTCGTGATCCATCAGATGAATCCATCAAAACAAATTAAAAATGAAATTAATCTTGACTATTCTTGAGTGATCTAAGTCCCCAGTGGCATTCACTCAGTAATAGGTGTTAGGTTGATTTGTGCCCAAAGCAACCTCACCCCAATGGTTCCTCTAGAAGATGTGAGTCTCCATGCTTTCTTCTTAAGACTTGACCATTATGTACCAAAAGCAATTCTCCTTGGTTGGATAGTCCTACCTTGTGATTGGTAGACTACTCCCTTTTAATTGATAAATCTAAGTTGTTAGGCTTCCATGGCTGGTAGTTCATCATACTATGGGATCCATCATAATCAAACAAACAAATCAATCTAAAAAATGAAATCAATCTTGACTATCTTTGAGCTGATCTAAGTCCCCTAGTGGCATTCACTCAATAGTCAGCCCTAAATTGGGTTCAATCTATTGTCTTGCCAATAGATTACCCCGAACTAGTCTACTTGGAGGATGTAAGTCTATGCTTTCTTCCTAATGCTTGCCGAAAGGCATCCCTTTGGTTAGTCCTACTATGTGTTTAGTAGACTACCCCTTTGGATTGGTAAATCGAGTTAGGTCTTAGCCTCCATGGCTCTATTGACCCATTGCAAACCAATAGGTTTCTAAAAATTCAAACCTAACAAAATTTGAAATTCATTCCCTAGTGGAGATCTCTCCTGGTGATATTCAAATCAAATCAAACCTTTCATCCTCTTATGGATGACTTGAACATCTTCCCATGGAAGGTTCACACTTTATCCCTTAGTGGATTTCTTCCCTCTCTCTTATGTCTTGGACATAAATAGAGCCATATTACACTAAGCTCTAGATTCTCTCATTTCGTTGGGTCAGGAATAGATAGTTTCTATTGGTTCTTGAGATCTTTCGGTGTTGTTGATCATTTTGGTCAACAATAATGGTGTTCCTGGTGTCACACCACACATTATGTTGACCTCATTTTTAGAATGAGTTCTCAACATCTTCATCTTAGGCTCAGGATTTCTCTTAGACTTTAAGAGTTCCTTAGTCTTAATACACATCTAGTGATTAGGTGGACACTCTCCCCACAGAGACTTAGAGTTAGCCATATAGGTTATTCCTTAGGGGTGTTAGGAAAATCTCATACCCTTTATCTTAAACCATTCCTCACCTTCCTTCTTTTAAGTAAAACTCTAAATCACTTCTATTTGATTTTCTAAAACTCCAAATCAATTCCATGATTCAATTCCTTGATTTAAATCCTTGATTGAAATCCATGATTGAAACCCGTGATCAAAATCCATCAAAATTCCTAAGTCAAAATTTCCTAAGCCCTTAACCCTTTCTTAAGGACTTAGCCAAAATCATGATCTAAACCTATTCAAATTTTGAGATTTTCTCATGACATTTATATTCTCATTTATATTCACATATATAAATGGAATATAAATTTAAATACATCAAATCAAATTCAAAATTTCAAAACAATTCATGAAAATTTTCCTAAATTCCTTTAATTTTCCATTAAAGGACTTAGCCAAAATCAACTCCAAATCATGATTCGAACCTGTTCAAACTTTTGAGATTTTCTTAATGATCTATTTATATTTTCATTTATATTCACATATATAAATGAAATATAAATTCAAATCCATCAAATCCAATTTAAAATTCCAAAACAATTCATGAAAAGTTTCCAAAATTTCTTTAATTTTCCATTAAAGGACTTAACAAAAATCAGCTCCAAATCATGATTAAAACCTATTTAAACTTCTGAGA